>SNQJ01S0168954.1:0-16423 GCA_010110895.2 Picea sitchensis | reverse complement strand
ATGTTTGTCACTCCCAATGCCCAAAGTCCCAATAATTACAAAATTATTAAGAGGTTGATCATGGGTGGACTAATACCATTTACCATGTAATTCCTCCGGTCTTCAGGCCATTCTCAAGTTCCTCTCCACTTCAAACCTCCAGAGTCTCGGAGTATTGAAGCTCTGAAGTGTGCTAAGAAATTATCAAGGAAAATAATCATGGGTTTATTAACACACACACACACACACATATAACCACTTCCTACATGTATTCAAATTCTGGTGAGGTTTTATTTGAAATTTTAAGGAAATGAAAAATATTTCCTATTTTCCAAGCTTTTAGAATAGTAAAATAAAATCATATTCAGGAGGGAATTTATTTCCATTTAAAATATGCATTATAATTTCCCTTCCTCACAGGTAGAGTAAACTTTCTCCTTCTTACCGAGCCTTACTCTCCTTACCTAGATTTAAGGGAATTGGTCCTAAGGCAAAAATTTCCTTTGGAGTAAAATTCGGTATTTCTACCAGGATTTACTGCCCACCAAAAATTAAGAGGATCCCTCCCAAATTTGTAGGAATTTTAACACAAGTTTAGCATAATTGTTTATTAATGCCCAAAATTAGTATAAACATTTCTTAAGGTCCAAATGAGGTTTTTGGAGGTTTTATATTTTTAAAAATTTAGAAAATTCTTCATTTATAATGAATTTTAATGTTTAATAACATTTCAACTATTTCCTTAAAACACAAATACAATTATGACGTCTAGTATTTACTAAGTATTCTAATATAGAACTCCAGAGCACCTTTAGATCATAATTATCCTTAGGCAAAAAATTTATCTCTTTCTTTTTCTTTTTTTTTAATTTCTATAAAGGTTCTAGTTGTTTTGTCTATCCTCATTAGAAACAGAAGATGGGTTGTAAATGTAGATTAGCCTTAACAATTACACCTATAATTATTATTTTAGAACACAAACAGCTAAGAAGTAAGGAGATAGGTTAAAATAGTATTTAATTGAAAGCTTATTCATAAATTCACCTAAGTTCCTGAATTGATTTAATAGAGGCTAAATTTTCATTTCTCTAGAACACTTGTTATCTCATTTTTATAATCATATTTATTCATACACATATATGTGCTTCTGCAAGTGATCCACCCACATTCTATTCCAAATATGAATAATTACATGTCACTAATACTTTCTGTGTCTAGGTAGGTACATGCAGAAGGTAAAATCAACAATAGAGGTGATTTTCAAACTCCACTTCATATTTCTAAGTCACCAGCACATCACCATCATAAGTTCTCTTATTTAAACAACATATAACTCCAGAATTCATAAATTTCATAGAATTCATATTATAAAAGAAATTAATCGAGAACAATACAAGGCTTAGAGAAACACTTATCTAGAACCCAGAAAGTATCGCAATGCCCTTTTCCACACAACCATAGGCATAGCAAATCCTGGATGGATTTACCATTGGCCACACCATAGCTAGATCATGATGCTATGAGATAGATTCTTCCTTCTATTCAGCAACAGTGAGGGCCAAAGGTCACTCTTCTCTTCCCACTGGAACTTTGGAAAATCGGTTTTCTCTCCACCAAGAAAGCGGTTCTTCAATGAGTGCTTCCTTAGTCACTCATCTTTTTTGCAACCTCATTTATCATCTTGGTTAGGAAACTATGCCCAACAATTCTTGTACCCATAAAAAATTTCATTTTTCAGTTCTCTTCAGAAAGAGAGAGTTTCACATGTTCTCCCTCTTTAGAAAATGGTCACCAAACCCATTCCTCCTGCATCCTCCTCTCTGCCCATGATTTTCCTCCCTTTTATTTCCTTCCTTTGTAATATGTTGTGGGTCCATTTCCCCATTTCATGGATCATATCAAGAAGTTTCCAGATGGGTACTCTACCCATCTCCTCATTGACTCTTGAGGAAGACTCCCCAACTACCATCTTGACTAGTAATTAAATTATTTTGGTTAGAGGATTGTTTTAGGTTTGAACAATTTAAATCCAACATAGTACTTGTATGGTAGGATTCATTTCAACCATTATTGTTTCCCCTCACCATCTCTCTCATGCATCATGATCTACCTTGGCAACCCCTTCAGCAGTTATTCAACAACTTCCATTTTATTTAGTAACAGAAATATATACATTACCTTCTATAACAAAAGGTTCATCAATTCCTACTCCACACATAATCAGTTTGCCCATAGTATTTTAGCATGCTATAGTTATATTTACAAGCTATGGGAAACAAGGGTATTACAAGAGATTGTATATTGAGGGTTTCGATAGTTCCTTTACCTTTGTGAGAGGCAGTGCTTTCAAAGCTTCGGGATATATTACCCTTCCCATACGTTCAATCTTGATTATTGACTATACCACCTGGACGTTGACTATGATTTGGTGTCCTTAGTGGCTTTTCCTAGGGATCTCAGAGGTGACTGTGGGGGATTGTCTTGGTACCTGGGGCAGAGTCGGTATCACACTTTTCAGTAATGTTGGAGGGTGTTCCACAAAGCATGGTTGCTTGCATTGAATAAGTTTGGTTAGTGGAGGTCGGGATAACTACTTCTCACTCATTTTTTCATTGTTCCATGGGACTTTATCAACCTGTGCCATCGTCTAGAAGGTCCCTTTATACTTTTTCATGTCTTTGAACTCAGGACCTTATCCACTTGGGATAAAATTTAAAAATATTTTTTGATTGTGATGTTTCTCTTAGGTATTTTTGTTGGAGTGTTTCTTTGTGTTGTTGGCGGTTGACCAACCACTCTTCTGGTCAAGAGGAACCTCTGGTATTTCTCTTGAAAACATGGAGCCACCTCCTATAAGGCATGGGTTTTTATACCACCGGTTCGCTAGAGTTAGTGGTTAAGACATTTTTGGACATGAACAATCCTGCATGCGATGAACCTGTGCATAAGAAAAATATGGCCGAAGTTCTTGAGGATACAAACCAAGGGACCCCTTCCCAAGAGGATTCTTATTCTTTTCCTTTCTTTGGAAATGTTGCTACCCCCTTGATGTCCACTTTGAAAATTATTTGGTTGAATGTAGGACTATCGGTTTGGTTGTGGACCACTCCAAATGTCCTGAATTCTCTTGATGCTTCTCATATAAGCACCTTATGTCAAGGGAATCGTATGGAATTTTATCCTTCAACTTCTGTATCGCCAAAGTTTACTTCTTCTCCTCCTCCCTCTTTTGATGAAAGTCTTGCTACTCGTAACCAGAAGTCTAAAATAAATAGGAAGAGGAAGAGTAAGAACAAGAATTCATCAACCTTTACAAGTCATGCTGGGGGAAAACGACTAGCCTCTGCTAGTCATGTTGGAAGCACAATCCCAATCACTGCAAGTCATACTGGCAGCAAGAAACCAACCTCTTCTAGTCATGTTGGATATAGGTCATCAACCTCTGCAATTCATGTTGAAGACCAACACCCATCCACTACAAGTCAATTTGGGGGAAAGAGCCTAGTCCCTACAAGTCATACTGGAGTTCATCAACTAGCGTCTTCTAGTCATGTTGGAAGTGCAAAACCAGCCTATGTTATTCATGTTGGAGATTCGTCAACAACCTCTACAATTCATGTTGAATACAAAAACCCACCCTATGCAATTCATGTTGGGGGCATGAGTCTAGTGAATGCAAGTTATATTGGCATTAAGTCAACAACCTATCCAAGTCGTGTTGAAGACCAACAACCAACTGCTGCAAGTCCTGCTAGAGGCATGAATCTAATCACTACTATTCATATTGGAAAAACATCACCAACCTCTGTTAGTCATGTTGGAGATGTGTAGCTAGCCTGATCTAGTCATGTTGGGGGAAACCCATCGGCCACTAAAAGTCATGCTAGGGGCACTAATATCGTTGATAATCCTAGATGTACAGGGCGTAAGCCCAAGTTACCTTATAATATTTTCAAAGGATATCACCTTACTCATTTTTTCCCTAGAATTTCCATGGTACGAGAAGTGTGGTCCTTGTCTAAAGGCACTTCTAGTTCTGAGTCATCTTCGGTTTCCCAGCATTCTAATAAATATTTGGTTAACATAGCAATTATGTCGATGCAATATTCAGTCGATACCACTCTTGTTTTGGGGGGTGATGCATCTATTGACCATGTTGTCTTACATCCTATTCAACCAGTGGTTGAGGAAGTGGTCACGTCGATGAAATCTTCAGTCGATCCCACTCTTCTCTTAGAGAGTGACAAGTCTAAGAAAACAATCTCATCGATGCAATATTTAGTTGATCCCACTCATCTTTCAAGCAATGATGTATCTTTTTACCATCTCCTTATCATTTCCAGTTTAGTACGTTCTGAATAAGGGGGCATTCCACTCTCTTCGAGTATGCTCCCTCCAAGTCCTGGGATGGTTTCCTTTGATTGGAATGATCTTGTAGAGCCTTTTCTTCCTTCTTCTGCACCCTTCTAGATAATGGTTGGATTTAATAAATTAGAAATTTGTTGAACTATTGTATATGAAGGATCCTCTACAAGTATTTTATCATCCTCAGCTTGGAAAGATTTTGTTTCTCCTAAGATTTTGTTAGCTACCAATGAGTTGTTGGCTTTCGACAAAAGACCTAGAAAATTTATGGGGATTCTTCCTTAGTTTCCTATCACGTTAGGTGGGAAGACTATCCTAGTCGATCTGTTAGTGGTGTCGGTCCCTTTAGACTTTAATTTTCTTCTTGGGCAGGATTATGTCTATGTGATGAATGATTTTGTGTCTACGCTCTTTTCTGTGATGCACTTTCCTCAGAAAAAAAGCATTGTCACTATTGATCAACTTTCATTTGATAATGACCATCTTGGTTTGGCTTTACATTAGGTTTCTCCTTTGTGTGTTCCTAGTGTCTGTGTAGACTCTTTCCCACCACGGGTGAATTATGCGGCATCTTATCCTAGCTATCCAATTGATCCCAAGAAGGATCCTTTACAGGATCGTATGTTCTTCTTATCAATACAAGGTCTCGACAATTGATCAGATGATTTATCTTATGGGGGCATGGGAGCCATGTCTTTCCCCTATTGGCCCGAGTAATCTGGTGTTTCCTCTTGAGTCTGATGTTGATGTTTGTAATACCTTGAGCCCTCGTATTTGTGAGTTGTCGAGCCCCAGTTTCATGGATGTTGAGTTTCCTTCAGATGAGGTGTTGGCCCTTGGTCATGTATTAAGAAAGAAAGAGAAGATTAAGGAAGAAGAAAGACAAAGCATGAAGTGCACAGAAGGCACACAAACCAAGGAAGGGTCAAAGTGGGTAAAGAAGAAGAAAAGAAGGAACGAGGTAAATAAGAGAAAGTTGTTGAAAGAGAATATCAAGGAATACAAAGCATCAAAGAAGATAGAACATGGAAAACTCAGCAAGTGGAAGAAGATACTAATGGGTTCTTTGGAGCACCTCACAAAGAAGAAGGAAGAATGCATTGGCGAAGCCCTTGAAATGTGGGTCATGTGGACATAGGGTTTTGGCACCTAGGGTTTTGACACCTAGGCTTCAGTCTAAGGTTGTTTAAAGAGTCATGAAATGTATAAATAAAGGTCTAGAATATTTGAGAGGGTGGGTTGCTGTTGGTTATTGTTACGGTCGTTTTTGTTGGTGATAGCGATATTGAGAGATAGAAGTGTTTTGTTGTAAGATCATTTTGTTCTCTGAATCTTTAGCTGGGTGCAAAGATCAACCCTGCAACTGGGTGTGCAGGGAGGGGAGAGAAAGAGGAAGAGAGAGAAGGATCTGCAGCTAAGTGTGTAGATAGAACTGTATGTTTTCATCTTATCTATCAAGAAAAACAGTTTTGTGGATGTAGCCCTAAGGAGAGGGTGAACCACGTAAATCTTGTTGTTCTTTATGGTTGATGTTGTGTTATTTTATATCTGTTATATTGTTATTGCATTGTTGTTTCCATATTAAATATAGGAGGTATAATCTAACTTCATGAAGCTAAATGTAAGATTGTTAAAGAATCGCTAGGTTGCATTGCATTGTTGTTCTAGAATCACTTTGCATTTTCCCTAGTTGTAGACACTTGTGTCTTGCAACCCCCTATTTCTACTTCAAGTGAAACTTCATCTACTTCGCAGGTGTTTCCAAAAGGACCAGTAGTTAGGGTTTGTTGGTGCAGTTTTTGAGTTGAACCCTGGGTCTTCCCATGTGCCAACAAATAGTTCTGTTATCGGGACCAGGATCTTCTTGAGGGAATGTCAAGGTGGTTTCCATCGAAGACAGATATTCAAAACTAGATAGAAGAACAAGAAAGGGACTTCATCGTAGCTCAAAAAAAGAACCCTAGCATTAGTAAAGAAGACTAGTTGGGGAGGTACATCTTTATGGATGCGCATGATTTTTTCTTTACAGGAGTTCATAAGGAGTTATACGAGTGGTTAGCCAGATTAGCAGACACCCAGGTTGAGATCATATCTAGACCACCTGTGGTTTGTACATTGGAGCTGATCAAGAAATTCAAGAGAGTTGATAAAGTTGTGTCTAGAGGAGTATATCTTTGGTTTGATAGCACTACTGGAGGGTACATTACTAAGTTTTCTATTGACATAGTGGAATCATATAGTCAAGAAGAGAGGTGTTTCTTCAAGGGACCTAAAAGGAATTTTCTACACTTCTTGAGGTTAAATATTAAAATGTTATTGCATGAGTAGAATATTCTGAAGATATAGTAATCAGTGGGATTTTTAAAGCTAATGTTTGAGAATTCAGATAGGGACAATGACACAGAGGCTGGACACACGCGCAATGGGAGATCATTCAGAGAGGTCCCTCTAACGAACCTGTTTAAGAAGAGTTATAGAGACGAGGGATTCTATAGTGGAGAAGAAGTAGAGATAACAGATGAAGAGTATTCAGAATCTGCAAGGGCAGAGGAAGTAGATACTGAATAACTTCATTAAGGAGAACTAGAAGCTTCATGGACTGTGCCTACTGTCGAAGTAAGTATTATTACTCCTCTTGTTGTTTTAGCAGCATTAAGTAGCCAAAGTAACCAGAGTAATCAGAGCACTCAGAGTATTGTTACAAGAAGTTTAGTACATACCCAATAGAGAATCCAAGGAAAGTCCATGGCAGAAAAAATGAGGCTACCCATTTTTAGAGGAGATGGATCTGAGGATCCTCACTAGCACTGGTTCTTATGCGAAGCTATATGGAGAATTAAGAAAATCACCAACGAATCTATCAATATATCTTAGTTTAGTACTACCTTGAGGGACAACGCCCTGAGCTAGTATATGAAGTTTGTTACAGGATATATACAGCATAAACCGTTGAGCGATATTAATACTACATTGAGTGCAGAGTTCAAGAAACCTAAGTTAGAGTCACGATGAATTACAGAGTTGAAGGAAATCAAGAAGAAGGTGATTGAACCTGTTTGGGAGTTTGATAATAGGTGTAAGACCTTGATAGGCCATTTAAGTTTTCAAATCCCAGACGAGCAGCATAAGGAATGGTTCACCTCTACCCTCCTGCCACACATCAGAGTTCCTATGATGCAACAGAAGGTCTCTTTGCAGGCTGAAGCATTGGATACTTCCATGAAACTAGAAGCCACCCCTGTAGGAGAATCCAGTCCAGGTATGAGTCAGATTTTGAATCAATTGACCAATTTATCTTCACAGGATGAAGACATGAAGAAGGACAAAGGAAAAGAGAAAAGAGAAGATATTTGGTGTATCAGATGTAAAGAAGAGGGCCATGACAAAGAGCCATTGTCCTTTTTTAAATGAATACTTGGCCTCTGGAGCACCTAATCCTTTGAAGCAAGCTACTTTACCATGGTGTGAGGTATGTAGAAATAGACATCGCCCTGGTAAATGTTATTATATGCATAAATATGTCCAGACACCCACCAATATTTATTGCACATTCTATAAATATGTGGGGCATGATGATAAGGATTGTAGGTCTTATGACCTCATGCATGAAAGGTCAAGGGATGCATATAGAATTCAAGGAGAATTACAGTCAGAAGGAAATAGTTTGCAGTTCAACTCCATGGGAAGAGGAAAATTCAACCCTCACGGTGGATTTAGAGGAAGAGGATGAGGAGGAGGCATGGTTCGAGGTCGAGGTTAGGTCATTTTCTATAACTATGCCCAGCCAGGTCATTTGGCAAGGGATTGTCAGAACCCTTGTACTACTTGTAGCTACTGTAATTCATTTGATCATGTCATTGAAGACTGTCCAATATTGTTAGCAAAACTTCAGGAAAGATGAGGTGGAAACCCTCAAGTACAACTAATATCAGCGGAACTTCATGGTGAGGATCCCAAAGTTGATGTTATTACTAGAGGAGGCACTATTATAGGAGAAGACATGGTGAATCTGGGAAATACCACAAATGGATCAAGGATCAGAAGAGATTTAGAGAAGACACCATTGTTTGATCCAAGGAATGAAAAGCATATTTTTGAAGAATCAAGAGAAGAATTTGTAGGTGAACGTGATTCTTAATATAGGGCACAACTGGGATTAAGGAAATGTGAAATGCCTCCATCATTTGATCAGTCTTCCTTAGCTATAAAAGGAAAAGGGGTAAGCAAGCTTATGGATTTCTTGTATGCTTTCATTAATTTGATTAAAGATGAAAGAGTTGTGGAGGAACTACAACACCTGATAAGACAGTATGAAATTGGGAGAATAGATCCTATGCTGAGTAGAGTTGTGAATCAAGTATCTAGGAAAAGGAGGACAAGCAAGGAACTACACCTCAGTGTTTAGATTGGAGACTATGACATAGACTATGTGGTTCTGGACTTGGGATCGGTAGTAAATGTTATGACGAGGTAGACTTGGGCATTGATGGGAAAACCTAAGTTGATTTACTCTCCTATTAGGCTCAGGATGGCCAATCAGCAAGCGGTGAGCCCATTTGGAAGGATAGAACATGTCCATGTGGAAATCGATGAAGTGAGGACATTTGCAGACTTCGAAGTGATTGAGATTGTTGATGATAGATACCCCTACCCTGCATTGTTAGGAATTGATTGGCCTTTCAACAATTCGACTATTGTTGACCTAAAAAATAGAAGAATGACATTTGAAGGTAATGGCCTTAGGGTCATTTGCCCCACTTGATCCCGATGAAGGTCACAGATACAAAGAAACTATAAGAGAATAATACCACTCTTTTGAGCTAGAGAACATCTATAAAGTGACAGCAAGACAACAGGATTATATTAATCCTATAGCAGATGGAAATCTAAGTTGGCGAAGTGAAAGTGCATGTTCGTCAGATTCAAAAGAAGCATTGGAAAATTGGAAGAACATAATGTATGAAGTCTCTACACAGAGGTGTGCCAGATTGACCAGAGCAGTTCGTTGGATTGGCACATAAGTAAGTAATCTTCCTACATTTGATGGATTGAGTAATTTAGAGAAATTTTTATTTGAATTTGAAGGAATTGTACCAGTACAACAGAGGTCGTTGACACTAGATGAAGCCTTGAAAGAAACACCAGCGAGATGGTGGGAAACACAGAAGAAGAACATCACGGAGTGGGTACAATGTCGCACCTTGATGACAGTGCGATCTTCAGACTAAGATGAGGGTTGCGAAGTTTGATACACAGGTCAGATTTGTCCTAAGAACCATGTGCAAAGTTGTGAGGAAGCCTGAAGCAACATTCCTAAAGAACAGTGGGTACATAAGTTCAATAACACCTTAGATACCACGCCTATCAATTGGTATCTTCAAGCAAAACTATGCTTAGTCACTACATATTGGTATGGTATGTCCTAGAACTATATATCTACATTCCTATTTGAAATTCAATACCCCACCGTAGATCAGGATTTACAAATTGAAATACATAAGGTCTTTGAGGAAGCCCCTAACCCCCCTCTTGACCAAGAAGAAGATGAATGTACTACGCCTCTTCAACGGTTACAGTGTTGTTATAATATTAATGTTGATGAGGATGATGACCTTAGGGATGTAAACATTGTAGAAATTGAAGGACATAGAGACATAGAAGGACCAAGGATTGAATTACCTTTTGTTGGGAAGCATATTAAAATTAAGAAGGTTAATATTGGAATAGAGAAAGCACCTAAGTTGGAAAATGTTGGAGACTATTGGGATGATGCTACTATTAGCAAGATTATAGAACTATTGCATGAGTATCAGGAATTTTTTCCAACCAAGTTCACAAACATGAAGGGTATCAAAGGACACATGGGAGAAATGAGGATTCCTTTGAAACAAAATGCAAGGCCTATCAAGAAGAGATCTTACAAACTGAATCCCAAGTACAAGTATAAATTTAAGATTGAATTAGATAGAATATTGGAAGCAGGAATCATAGAACCTGTTGAAGAATCTGAATGGATCAGCCCTATGGTGGTCCAAGATAAGAAGTCAAGAGAAATCAGAATCTATGTAGATCTAAGGAAATTGAATGATGCATGTTTACATGATCCATTTCCTACACCTTTTACTGATGAGGTCCTAGATAATGTACAAGGACAGGAAGTCTATTCATTCACAGATGGATTTTCAAGTTATCAATAGATGAGGATTACTAAGGAAGACAAACATAAGACCACATTTGCAATAGACTGGGGCTCTTTTCAGTACACTGTGATTCCTTTTGGTTTGAATAATGCACCAACCATCTTTTCCAGGGTGGTGGTTGAAGCATTTAAGGAGTTTTTAAAAAAGTTTTTGGAAGCATACTTTGATGATTGGACCGTTTTTAGCCTACTCAAAGATCATATTGAATGTTTGAGACTAATGTTAGATAAGTGCAGGCAATGTCAGATTTCCCTGAACTTGGAGAAGTGTATTTTCTTTTCACCTTTTGGAGATTTGTTAGGACACATTGTGTGTAAGCATGGGTTTTTGGTAGATCCTTCCAAGATTACTATCATTGTTGATCTTCCTCCTCCTACTTCAGTTAGACAGTTGCGCACTGCATTGGGACACACTGGATACTTGTAACCACCCTCCTAGCTAAGGACATCTACTTAGTCAACTGGTGAAGATTTTTTTTTTTTTTGTTTGTGTGTGTTATAGTGTGTGCGCGCGTGTGGAAGAAACACCCCCTCGACTCTACGTCGCCACTCGAACCAGCATGACGCAAGTAAGACGAACACCATCAAGACATCCCGACATATCATAGTGACAACAAGAAACAAATGCCACCCGAGAGCAGGGCGGGCAACTAAGAGCATGGCGAGACAAACATCAGGGTTAAGGCACAATACTTCTGAGAATCTGAGAATCAGAGCCGGTAGAGTCGCGGCCGATTAGGCCCCATTGCTAAGCGACAGACTCGATACGGCTCGAGGTGTGTCGCCAAGAGTGGAACTGTGCCTTTAAACAGCCGAGACTCTTGATCTGGCCTTGGATTCCCTCCACCGGATTTACATACTGACATAAATACTAAGCTACAAAGGAGTCTATATCAGCTAGACATGAACCTACTACGCTTATTACAACACCACGGGTACTACAAATCAGGGACCATTATGACCTCTACGGGTGACGCAAGTTAGGAGGACTCAAGTCGACCAACCACCAATGGGACCCGAAGACATCAATCAAGACCCATTGTTCCAATACTTGTAATGGAGACAAGGACCTCATCCCTGAAAATTTACAACCAATAATTTCAAGTAAGCCTTTAATATCATTGCGATCTAAGCATCGTCACGAGCGTTCATTTAACAAAATTTAACATTGCCACTTAAGCATCCTTGTTAACATCGCCATTATATAATTACTCAACATCGCAATTCAACCCATATTTACATTTCAATTAATAATATTGCGGTCGCAATTAAACACTTCATTATCATTGCAGTTCTACAAACATTAATATTCAATTAATGATATTACTAATGCATTTAAACGAATACTTATCTTTGCGATTCTACCAATATTACTCTCTATTAACAATATTACTAATGCATTTTAACTACTACTTATCATTGCCATTCTATGAACCTTCAATTAATGATATTGCTATTGCACTAAACTAGTACTCCTCACTGCAATTCTACCAGCATTAACAATCAACTTATAATATCATCATTGCAATTAACTATTACTCATCATTTCCATTCTATCAACATGAAAATTCAATTAATGATATTACTATTGCATTTAAACTAGTACTCCTCCTGCAATTTTACCAATCATTAACATTCAGTTTATAATATCACCATAGCATTTAATCTATTACTCATCATTGCCATTTCATCAACATGAAAATTCAATTAATAATATTGCCATGGCATTAAACTATTACTCCTACAATTTTACCAATCGTGTAATATTTAATTTATAATATCACCATAGTATTTAATCTATTACTCATCATTGTCATTTCATCAACATGAAAATTCAATTAATAATATTGCCATGGCATTAAACTATTACTCCTGCAATTTTACCAATCATTAACATTTAATTTATAATATCACCATAGCATTTAATCTATTACTCATCATTGCCATTTTATCAGCCTGATCATTCGATTAATAATATTACTATGGCATTGAACTATTACTTATAATTGCGTTTCTACAGGTAGTAACATCTCCGTTAAATGATATTAACACTACAGCTGAACACATACTTAGCATTGCCAGATCCACTAGTGTTGACCTTCCTGTAAATGGTTAAATTAGAATATATTTAAAGTTTACCCAGCAATGATACCAACGAAATTAAACACGGGTTGTCCCAAGACCTAGGCTGACCTTCCGTTAAACGATTGAATTAAAGAATCTTCATATTGCAACAACACATAACCCTAATTATGAGCATTGACTTTAACTCTACTGTAATTGGTTCTTGCCTAAACACCTTTAATAAGCAATAAAGTAGGGACAATCCCCAAGATTCCTTATCGTAACTGGTTGGTCGCTGTCATAACCCTAATTTTAAATAACGAAGTTATCCTAGCAACTTCGCCTTGATGGAAAAACCAATTAAATTAACAGTGACCCTATTTAACAAGACTAGGTTAAAATAATCAACATCTTTTTTTTGAAGGCGCAAGGGTAATAATGGAAATCCACCCGCCATACCCAAATTTTAAATTTAATTCGTTCCTTACGATTATGCGGTGAAATGCAATATGAACGATCTCTAAATCTGGCGGTTACAAATGGGGCAGCAATTAATCTGGAGGTCGCCTAAAACTGGTAAGGCATTAACTAACATTAAGGCAGTGAGTTCTAATTCAATGAGGAGAGGTATCAACATCCATTCCACTAAAATAATAGAGAGATCAAACTGAAGGGAACGCTCCTGAGATAAGATAGCAGTTGTATCGGCCACCTGCACAGATCTGGCCCTTGCCCAAGCTATTATGAGGAACAGAAAAACCGACTGCCGTCTCAGGACGGCAACGAGCTAGCGTAGACACGTGGAATACTATTAATGGCCTATCATTCTCAGGAGAATGAGAGGATCCCACCCAGTTGCCATCGTTTCATTGGAAATCTTGTTAAATTTAACCTAATTTATCAATCAACTTCTCACTAAAACTAACCCTGGAGCTAGAACCATAATAACTTAAGAGGCGGACGTGGCTAGACCAAATTTGAATTAATTTTGTAATGAAGCCACTCTTAAGCACTAATCGTGGCCCTAACTCCTGTCATAAGAGAGGAAAGGAGACGCAGCCGAAATTAAGTTGCAAATTTGACAACAGGAGGATTCACTCCGGTTGAAGTGCTTAGTTAAGGAGGGAACAGGCTGTCTTGAGTTAGCGCTCGAATCCAGGCGCACAAGTGTAGAGGAGGGCCTGCTGTATACGTTCAGACTGCAGATATTGCAGTCATTAAGTGAGGAATCCAACGCAGCCTACCTTCAAGAAGGACGCAGTCTTAGGCAGCAGTCGCTCGCCACCTTCAGAGAAATAAAAACAAGGCGACGGGTGGAGGGTTTGCTGTGGTGCGTCGGGGTTGGCATGGGAGACTGCAGGCCGAAAATCAGAGTGCCTTTTAAAACATCTCACATTACGTTCGAAAATTGAAGCATTTAAACTAATTTAGTAAGCTATAATAGAATTCAACATATATTTATTTTTGTAAAATAACTAACAATGAAGATTGACGGATGTGCATTAACAATATTAATTAGAAACCAAGGAATGGGATCCAAAGTTATACTGAATAAAGGGGAATAACCGACTGGCTCTCTTAACTTTAAAACGCAGCCAGAAACCAGCAGGGCGGTGATTACGCCTGCCGGAGAATGACAAAGGTATCACCATCATCCCGGTATTCGGCGGAAGTGCATAAATGATGGGAGGCAGCTCGGGAAAATTTATACGGCAGCAGAGACATTCTTTTAAAGGAAAAGCGAAACCTATGGCCCAACAATTAAGCATGCGGATTGTTAATTCTTCTACGAAATTTTGGAAACACAACGTTGTAACCCAATACAAGGATAATACAAGAACGAGCATGCCTGTAACCCAATACAAATAATAACCAAATACAAAGTGATGGCGGCTTGTGAGATGCAAATGAAAATCATCCCAGGCTGCAAGTGAGCGTAACCCAATGCAAGAGCAGGTATCAACATGACAATAAAAGCGATAGCTTGCTTGTAAGACTCTCTACAGAAGAATAATGCACCCATTCACGGGTTATCTAGATTTGCACGATTATTATTTACCCGCCAAGAAAATCACCCTCATTTGGGGTTTATTTCCGTTTCTGATCCTTATGCGATTACACCCTCGGACCAATGTAACTTCGCAGACCGGAAATGTAACCAGTCGGGAATGAAAAATAGATGTTAACTTTGGTCGAGGAAGGAAAAAATTACTATTCTACAGTCATAGGATGAACCCTTACGCCCTCCCAAGTGATAATATAACCATAATCGAAGCAAGAAATCATTGTGCATTCTACTCTACTCGTTCAGGGGACGCCCTTGGCACGATTTGTTTTAAACAATGGATTCGGCTCGGCTTATCACAACAAAACCACGCTTTACCCGGCGACGAACTCACGCTACCTCCCGGTAAAGCGCTAAAGGTGCTCTTCTTCCCCCCTCGGCCCGAGCATAGGGCCACAAACAATCAGAGAGAGTAACTAGCTCCTCACTTCGCCTCCAAGGCTGAGCTACCACCAAAAAATGTTGAGGCTTCCCAACTCCTACCAACAATCATTCAGTCTCTATTATACAGCATAGCAATTAGGCTGACAAAGGAAGGGCCACTTTCTTTTTCCTTCTCCATCCCTTTATCCCCTCAAACCCTAATTCTCTTTTCCTTAGGTTTCCCCCCTCTTTTTCCCTTTTGACTTTCCTCATTTCTTTTTTAGTTTAATTAGTTTGTAAATTTTTCCAGTTTTGATTTTTATTTTATTTTTTTTTAAATCAAAGGGCGTAATAGCTCGTCTATTTATTTACCCCCTTTTTATTATTTATTTATTTCCCCCCATTTTCATATTATTCGATTATATATTTTATTTTTATTTCCCTTTCCACATGCTTAACTTTATTGGTTTATAATTTTCCACAAGCTTAACTTTATTGGCTTATAATTTGTTTATAGTAAAATATACCTATATGTATATTTTCATTTCTCTATTAATAAACATGCATTCCTCATTTAGTTTATCATTTATATATCTGTATTTTCAGGATCAAAGGGAGATCTAAGCGAAGGCAAACCAGTATAGGGGAAAGTAAATATTTTACAAAAATGAATAAAGAGGATTTACGAGGAGGGATGGCGATGTGGTAAAGTGAACTAGACGAGTATATGGGAGATGGAGACTGGAAGATCCAGGCGATGAAGGTTAGTTTTATTAAGTAGACAAGGATTAAGGGAGGGTGATGGTCTGAGTTTTGTTTTCTCTTCCTTTTTTTTTTTGAATTTTTAGTTGCTAAGGCCACACTAAATCCCCCCTCCCCGGTTTCTAGAAGGTCTTAGGCTTAGGGTTTACATTCTGAGCTAGGTGACGATTGGTTAAGGGTAGTGCTTAAGGTTTTATTCAGGTGCTGAAGACTTAGAGCTAATTAGGTTGACTCCATTATCCACCTTTACCGCGACGTGCCCTTCAGGTCGCACCACGTCCGCCAAGGGTGCCACTCGCCTCTGAAATTCCTTTTGGAGACGTGCCCTTCAGGATGCACAACGTGCTCCAAGGGCGCCACTCACCGACTAAGTTTCTTCTGTGCGACGTGCCCTTCAGGATGCACTACATGCTCCAAGGGTGCCACTCGCTGATTGAACTGATTGGTAGACCTCTATAACCCCTGGAGTCAATACTCCGCCAAGTGAACTGGTAGGAGACTAAGGGCTCTAAGGAATAAGGCCCCCGCCTTATTGCGCGCCCCTTAGAATCATCGTGAGCGACTTTCGCAGTCGGCCCTCACGGCATCGTGGGTCCTCTCGAACTAGGTAATCATTAACCTACAGT
>SNQJ01S0168953.1:0-18661 GCA_010110895.2 Picea sitchensis | reverse complement strand
CTTTCTACATGGGACCTTGGTTCTCCAGTCTTCTTCAGCATTATGGTCCACAATTATCCATGGGACCCTGGTATATGGTTGTACATCAAGCGTTGAGGACAACGCTTTCATAAGGGGGATGGAATGTTAGGTAGCTAGAGATATAGTAGTGGGGGTAGTGATAATAGTGGAAGCCATTCAATGTAAGGTGGACTAGGTCCACTATATTATTAAATAAGACCCACTATGGTAGATAGATATAATAAATGTAAGAGGACTTCTTAGAAGGTTCTACTTCTAGAAGATTCATCCTCTAGAATGTTCTTAGGTGATAGTAGCATTATATAAATAGGTTCAAGCAATGTAATGGGATATGAAGAGAAGTATTGTATATGGAATGGTAGCTCAATAAGAGGATGCCCCCTCGAAGAGGCAAGTGAACAGGAGAGGATCCCTTCCAAAATAGGATCCATTATATGGTGTTGCCCTACCTCAAGGGTTAGATAGTAATAAAAGAGATTTTGCATATTGTTCTTCTATATTGCTCTATGGATCTACTGTATATTCAGTATTTGTGGTGATTATATTTGTAGATATATTCAGGTACTTAACAGGTGTACATAAAACCGAACATGCTACGAATGGATGAAATCGTAGGACAGACACCACTGAAGAATTTGGACCACATCCAATTGGTTTTAACACAGATGCCATCAAAGGCATTGTACAAATTGCAGGTTAGTGTCAACCATGAGATGCAGTCTCGGGCACATAAAAATTTAGTCGAGCTACAGAAAGCAACAAAGAAGCGGGAAGCGCTGGAAAAAAATTATGAGCAAACCAAATCTAAAAATTAGAAGGAGACAGAATGCAGGAACGAATTGGAACACAGAGTGGGAGAAATTTTTGGAAAACTTGCAAGCACTGCGAAAGGAAACAAACTCCCAGCCGCAGAAAAGATCGACCAGATTGCGCGGGCAATTGCTCGATGCCTTAAGGAGATCGAGGATCTCTAAGAACATCTCACACCAACAACTCCACTGGAAGTAAAAGAGAAAATGAGGCAAGCAGCAACAACGCAACTACAAGAGATGGAGAAACAGGTTATCACAGTAGCTTACATGTTTGATAAAGCAGTGCAACTTTGGACAAGACTGGAGGAGGATCCACAGGTTCAACGCTGGGACAAGGAAGAGGAAAGGATCAATGCAGCAATCCAAGAACTCAAACAGAGGAAAAATACCATACCAATCCCAGAACGCGTTAAGGGGACGCAAGAGCTGAAGAATATGCAGGCAAAACTTATCACTGCGCAAACACAGAAACAGGAGCGTCAGGCTCAAATAGAACCATTACAGGAATGGGTAGCAGAAGTACTCACATAGGCACAAGCAGCTAGCACACAGATGGCACAAACATAGACAGAATGTGTAGGATTATTGAGCAACGAAGTGGCAATTTAGGTAGTGGATACCATTAAGGAGAAGACCATGCAAGCACTGATAAAAGTAGAAGAGATGAGGGAGAAGTTCCAGACGATCACCGGGGAGATCGAGGTAGCTCAAAAAGATTAGGTGACTCGGGACAAGTCACATGTCAGTGTTGGAGGCATGTTGGCAGCAGGCCGAAGTGGGAAAGAAAGCATGCACAAATAAGAATGACATCTGGAAAAGCAATCATGGGAAAGAAAACATGCAAGAGGAAAGTGACAACTGGTAAGGAGCACAGCACGCGCGCATGCAAGAAGGAGGCGACAGCTGGAATGAAGCATAGAACGCATGCAGAGAAGGAAGACCTAACGATAGTAGGGTTAGGGTTTTTGTAAGGTTTTGTGTAAATGGTTGAAGATCCTGATAGATATAAATATAGATACGCAGGTATCATAGAAAAGTTCAGTTTTTCTACCTTTATAGAGGTTGATTTGGTATGTAATGTTTTTTATTAGGTAAACTACTTTTGTAAAGCGGTTGAACTAGTCTGGAGAAGAGAAGGTAGATCTTGAGGATTAGATCACAGGTCGGGGAGCCTGGTGTGATCTAGTTCACCTCATACAGATCTCACCCATCTGAGGAGAGTTGTAAGTGCGTGGCGCGAGAATTGAAGAACTACCGTAATAAGAGAGCCAAGAGCCAGATCTTTGTGGACGTAGCCCGGGAGGGGGTAAACCATGGTAATACCTGTGTAATGTGATGAATGCATGCATATCTTTGTCATACTTTTAGTAGTTAAACATTGTGTGTAATGAATGAATGAGTTAATATATTGTTTAGTTAATTGTTGTTGGGATATCAAGAAAAGATGCCAAGGGGGTTAAAATATAAAAGAGAATAGCAATAGTTTGTAACACAAGTTATAATAAATGGTTTGGAATACAGAGTCCATCTCTCTCACTCAATCCTAGGTTGTAAACACCTAAGTCGTACAACCACCCATTTAAAGCTATCTTGGGTGAGACTGCACAGTGCATTCGGTGTACTGTGTTGCCTTATGGTTTACTAAAAGGGCCGATAGTTTTAGACTTTGTTGGTCCCTTGAAAGATATGAACCCTGGGTCAACCACGCAGGTAGTAGGAAAGAACAGTTCAGCTTAGCCAACAGCATACTTGAGACTAGAGTTAGTTTCTGCAATCATTTTGTCTATTGTGGTTTACCCCATGCCATAGAGTGATCTTCCTCGTAACAGAATTGGCGACCATACTAGGGATTGAATCTTCTTTTCGGGGTTTGGAGTGTTTATCTCCTATGATTGCTCTCAGTTAGATTGATTTTTCTTCTCATCTGACTGCTTGACAACCTATTTCCATTTTGAGTCTGGGTTTCTTGGCCTTATCCTTAACCTCGCAATGTTTCAATACATATACGCATGTTTTCCCTTGAAAAAAGCGTACATACGCGAGCTGTCATTTTGTATGGAGCGTATATGCGCGGTTTTCTCTTGAACGGTCATGTACATCATCCTTGTTTGCTTGATTGTTGATTTTGGTGTTTGTTGGGTAAGTTTTGATGTTTGTCGAGTCTTCTTGGGTCTATGTCATGACTGTTAAGTGCTTGCAGAGTGATAGGGAACCTTTCTTTGGTTGAATTTTTGGGCAGTTTTTCTTTCTCATCATTTTTGTTTCATTGGTTGTCCTTGCATCTTGGATTGGGTGTTTGCTTCTTGATATCCTGCTTGGTTTATCTCTTTTTTCTTATAGTAGGATTTATATATCAAGCTTTTGTTCAGTCCTTGCATTTTCATTCTTTTATATTGAAAATAAAAAAATATACATTTTGCATCATGGCATTTGATCTTTTGGGTCCTTATCATTGATCTTGATACATGTGCGGGAAGATTTCATTTTATTTGAAATCACAGAGTTGAATTGAAAATTGCATTTTGAAAAAGTTTATCATCTGTTGAGAATTGAAATTAGGAATTAACATTATATTCATATTCATTTCTTTACTTTCTGAGTCATAACATCATGAGTTTCACAACCACATATTTTGATTAAACAAAGCCACTAAAAGTAACACTGATAAATTTAAAATTGATTAGAAATGTTTTTACTTTTCAGGGTACACAAACTAGCTTAAGATTTAGAGCCTTGGAATACGATTTTGTGTGTAAACTTCTCCAAGGATATTAAACTCAACATATGTGTCTGACTAAGGGAGTACTGAAATCCATTATGTAATTGGTGACGTCAGGAGGCTCCGCTCACACCAGTTTAAGCACGACGTCGCATGAAGTTGGTTGCGTAGATATCCCTCTAATACCATCTTAGCGTCAGAGATATTTTTGGGGATCTATTCATAAATGGGGGTCTTGTTAGTACCTTTACTTCTGTGAGAGGCAGTGCTTTCAAGATTTTGGGCTTTGTTACCCTGCCCAGACGGTGGACCTGAATTACGACTATTCCCATGCACATTGGTTATATCATGGTGGCTTTAGTTGCTCTACATAGGTAGCCACATAGGTTACTTGCAGGGGTTATTCTGCATGTACCCTCAGTCAAATAAGAGTTGGACAACACACAACCTTTATAGAGGATTACCTCTCCGGGGGGATCTGACTGACTATGTTGTTAAGCCCACAAGGGCCCTTATAACTAATTATGATACCTCTGATCTTTTGAAGGGAGTCTGAGGCCCCTCTTGGGCGAGGCATACCTACTCTAGTGAGGGAGGCCCCTTTTTCAGCTACTATATCATGTTTGTGTGCATTGGCATTTTTGCTTTACTTTGGTGTGCTCTTTGATTATTAGTTGGCCTTAGGATTTTGTATTGCTTCATGAGTCTTCATTGCTATGGTTAGTGCAGCCCCCGTGACTCCCTCAGTTAGCACTACCCAACTCATGGTCTCTTCTCATTCCATGGGGACGAATCCTTTTGTATTTTCGATTGGTACGCTAAATCATGATACTTAGCCAATACCTTGGGCCTCTAATCATTTTTCTCTTGGTAAGTGTCAGGCTGCTAAATTAAAGATTTTAAATGGCCTGAAACACTGAATTGTCAAACCAGGGTAAGTAAACTTAGAGCTGCTACACTGTATGTGCGGGTAATATTCTATTTCCTATCTAAAGGCTATTCGTAAAAGAAAACACAAACTCACTCTGAGAAACTGAATCCTAATGACTATCCTGAAACTTATCATTTCCTATTTAATTCATCAACAGAGAACAGTCCTATGCTTAAGTGTGGATGCTTCTATTTCTACTCTAATGTAATTTCATAAGACTATCTACCACTACCTTTAATCATCTATCATCACCATTTCTATTTAAGCCATGACAGTAAATGCATTTAATCTAACCATCGAAAATAAATCTAAGTCTGTCTACAGGAAAACAAAGAAATATCCTACTTACCCTACTGGTACCGGAAGCTTCCTCTAGGTTAATTGCAACCTAACTATCGAACAAAACAGAGTAGCCTAACTATCTAACAAAGCAAAGTACATTCGAACTCTAAGTTATGGTCAGATTGAAAAATGGAATCGAAACAAACCTAGCTCATGCTCTAAACTTTACAAGAATCAACCATGCGTCAATACTCATCAACGTAGCAGATATTTAATAAGCTGGAAACGATACAGTTGAGGAATAATCAATCAATAATCTGAACAGTTAATTCCAAAACTCAATAAACTAACATGCATGCAATTACTACGATACTGAAATAAACTAAATTTAATACAGGGAACAGCAACGACTTGAACCTGTTTGGCGGGCCCAACCAAAAGGTACAAATGTCGAAAGGAAGAACCAGAACTAGCTATATCATTCTACGCAACCACTGTATATACTTCATACTCCATTTACTCAAAGAAAATAGCTCAAATCGTATGACAGTGAAATAACATAACGCAACAGTAACTTGTATTCAGAAACGTGTATTCATGATATAACATAACATAACCCAACCGTTTCTTAGGAGTGATCCTCTGGTTATATATAGATCCTCCTCCATAACATTCTAAAGAAAAAATACATTAATTCCAACAGATCCCAGATCCGAAAATAGCTTGAAATCAAGTTTAAAAACGGTCTTCACATCTTCGTGACACGTAGTGTCACGAAGTGTGAATCATAAAATATTAATGACTCAGTTCTATCATTGTGCCTTCAATCATCATATGAGCGATGACTCCATCTGTCATGTAAATATCGATGTCTCCCACTCTGGCCATAACGCGCGGATCTTGAGCAGCTTCGTTGGTATCTCCACGGGGTACGAGCTGGTACCTGGTACTAGCTAATCCTGTTTCAAAATAGAAATGGTACCTAACTCAAGCCACATTAGTTTCAATATTAATTTAAAGCATCAAAATACATAAAAATAACTTGAAACGTAAAGATACCTTGAGTAACCCCATTGAGTGGTAAAGAGATGTCAACTGTGTCAAAACAAAGCCAGAAGGGGTGGTACTGGGTATGGAAATGGAGGTCTTTGTGATATAATATAGGCAAAAACATGATCAAAACTGGAGACCAACAGTAAGTCTGACATGTCTTCGCACTTGCCATCCTATGTCTCATCGCCTTATTTGAATCCTAGTTTTGGGTCTGGGCTCATGATGCCTCATTATTCTCCTTTTTCGTCTGGTGGGAGTCATATCTCTCAACCAACTCTTACAATAGGAGGTCGGAATCTTCCTTCCTATGGATCCAATGCTAACTTCACTTTTCGAGGAGCAAGTGCTCAAATGGGAAGTCATTCTACTTATTACATCATGTCCATCTATCCTTCTTCTGTTGTGCCAGTTCCTATGAATGCTTTTCCCATGGTGGATCTCCATCTGTCCTCTAGTGTTTCATCTAGGGGTAGTCAATTTTATAGTATGGGAAACCCCCTTCATGAAGTTCCTACATCTTGGGGGAAAATATATCCTCACATGAGTAACCCTTTTCATGTCGCTTTCTCTTCGCAAGCAACTTCCTCAGTGACGATGCCCTTACAACCCTTTATGAATCAGTTTGGAGGAGGATACTATCCTGCCGGAAAGGGCCATGGTGTATACCAAAACCCTTCCTAGCCCGCAATTTCTCAAAATCAGTATTTCCCAGAACCTTGGTCTCAAATTCCGCAACCAGCCATTCCAAGTCGTGTTAGAATCACAAGTCCAGTCACTGCGAGTCATATTGTCAGTATATCACCAACCTCTGCTAGTATTGTTGGAGATAGGTCAACAACCTCTGCAAGTCATGTTGAAAACCAACAACCAGTCGTTGCATGTCATGTTGGGGGCACAACTCTAGTCACTACTAGTCACACTACACATACATCACTAACCTCTACTAGTCATGTTGGGGATTCATCACAAACCTCTGCTAGTCATGTTGGGGATTCATCAACAACCTATGCAAGTCATGTTGAAGATTTGCTACTAGCCTCTACAAGTCATACTGGGAGCATGTCACCAGCCACTGCAAGTCATGCTGGGGGAATTCATATGATTGAGAAGCCTAGACGTATAAGACGTAAGCCCAAGTTCCTTTGTAGGTTTTGCAAAGGAGATCACCTTACTCGTTTCTGCCCTGCTACTGTTGTGGTACATGAAGCGTGGTCCTTTCCTGGGGGCCCTTTGGGTTTTGATTCATCTTTGGTTTCCTAACATTATAGTCCTTCATTGGTTGATAAATCGGTCATGTTGATGCAATCTTTGGCCTACACTACTCTGATTTTGGGGAGTGATGTGTCTCTTGACCATGTTGTCTCATATCCTGTTCAACCAGTTGTCATGTCGATGCAATCTTCAACCGACACCACTCTTGTTGTGGGGAGTGATGCATTTCTTGACCATGTTGTTTCGCATTCTATTCAACCAACGGTTGAAGAAGTGGTCATGTTGATGCAATCTTCAATCGATCCCACTCTTCTCTTGGAGAGTGACAAGCCTAAGGAAGTGACATTGTCGATGCAATCTTCGGTCCATGCCACTCTTCTCTTGGGAGGTGATGTTTATTTCGACCATGTCCTTAGCATTTCTAGTTTTGTACCTTCTAAACAAGGGAACATTCCACTCTCTTCAGGTATGATCGCTCCAAGTCCTAGGGTGGTTACCTTTGATTGGAATGACCTTGTAGAGCCTCAACTTCCTTCTTCTACACCCTTCCAGATGTTAGCACCATGATTTTAAAAGTAGAGTTATAGGGTTGTCAGCAATTTACAAGGTCGTGACTTGGTCTTGAGAAGACCAATGCATTACAACTTGATTCAGTTGAGTGTGTGTGTTCCTTTTAAAGAGTTATGTCTCATAAATCTTTTCATGGTCATTGAGTCATTTTCAAGAAAGTTTTATTTGGCATACAAAAAAGAGTCAAGTTATAGGTATAGGTAGGGTGTTTTTTGATGATGTAATGGAACATAATAACTCATGAGGTATTGAAGGCTCATCAAATATCGTTATGAAATTCCTTATTACCTGTGAAGTGGAGGAAATACCCAGACGAAGTAGCCCAACCATAAGATCAGCTTCCAGAAGACCACCTATACCTTATTTGCATACACAACTTGTTGAACATTCAGCTCAGGAAATACATGAGTATCAGGTGCAACTAGAGGATAAAGACCAATTTATCAAAGAATTACAAGAGCAACTTAAAGAAACCAAGCATCTCATAGAACAGTCTTTAAGTACAACAAGGAGATGAAGAGGAAATTGTGTGAAAAGACATCCGACATGCAAACATCAAAAGATGCATTAAGTCAAAGGTGGCATTTAGTTTTGAAGGTTCCAGAAGTTTTAAAGGGAAAAGAGGTCAAACAGAGTCCTAAAGTGGTAGATTTAACTAAACCTACATCTCCAATGACCAGAGCTTCAGCTAAAAGGATGATTCTATACTTTAAACTTGCAGAGGTGGCTGAGATCTAGGTTCATGACTGCACCATTTTTTTTTTGAAGAACCCTTGAAAATACACCAGTTTTGAGTTTTGCAGAAACTACATTCTACAGAGTTTGCGTAGCGACCTGGCGCTACACAAATTCTACAAGCATACCTAAAGATGATAAATATTTGGAAATGATTGGTGTTTGGCCCATAAGTCATGACCAGCCTCCACATATGTTTTTGCCACCATTTGGATGAGTTTTGAAGCAAAAACTAGCTGCGTTGTGCAAAGCGCGATATGCAAATGTTGAAGGTCACATTTACATAACACATCACACCAGTGCGCTACGCAAATTTCTCCAAGCATATTTAAAGATGATAAAAATTGGAAATTGATTAGTGAGTGGCCCAACAGTCATGAATAGCCCCCAAAAATGTTGCATCCACCATTTAGATGAGTCTTGAAGCAAAATTAGTTGTGTTGTGCAAAGCACGCTAGGCAAATGTTGAAGGTCACATTTACACAACGCATCATACCAGTTCGCTATGCAAGTGTTGTAGGTACATAGAGGGTTAAAGGACATTGGGAAATTATTGGTGGATGATCTAGTAGTGATTTTCAGCCTCCATAATTGTTGCATCCACCTCCTAAATGAATTTTAATGAATAAATAAAACACGCTACGCCAAGTCTGCAGGGCACACTACGCAAGTTCTGGAAATGACTATTTTTGTAGTCAACTTCAAGACATTTCCTGAGCAACTGGAGAGGAGTTTGGAAAAACCCAGAGATTGCTTTGTCAAGAATGATCTTAGTAACAAAAACCTCTCTCATTTTTTACACAGGTTTAATATTTTGAGAGATTCGAATGAATCTTTATAGCCCATTTTTCCAGATTCTATTATTTAATGTTTTTTTTTTTTAGTCATCATCTTTAGGTGCGGATCTCGAGGATATGGAGAATATTTTTCACAAACAGGAAGAGTTTTTTCTCAAGCACGAGTTCATCTCCAAAATCCTCTCCTCGTTTTGTAACATATATTGTGATTTGAGAGATAAGATGATATCTTTGACCCCTATTTTCTAGCAAAACGAATTTGCTATTTTTAGCAAGTAGTTTACAAATTGTCTTCTTTTTTATGTAATCAGATCCAAAATCATAGGATAGCAGGGTAGTTCGACTTCTCTAGCTTAGTAAGGGTGTTTATCTATATATTTCATCACTTTGAAGGTGAAAAGGAGGGCGGAGAGTTGGCAGAACTATAGTATTTTTTATCTTCATTGTGAATTTTTGAATCTAAATGAAATGAAAATGCATAAGTCTTGAACCTTCCTGAAAAAAACTCTAATGGTGATGAGCTGGCAGTGTGTTTATTATCTTTTGTATGTATCTCTTGTGTCCCTACTTGCATCTCATTTTTTCCTCTGTTTAAATTGATATTTAAGAGTGTAGAATTCATCTAAATGGTACTCTAGACTCAAAGAATTTAAACTTTGTAGTTTCTTCCTAACTAGGTCAAAATTCATCTATATGGTGCTATGATTATGTTATGTGTTGCATTTTTCCTCTTTCACTCCCTACAACAAATTCAAAACTAAAGGTTTCATCCACCTAATTTAGCCTTTGTTCCTCTGAAAGGTTCTACCTACCAGTCATTGTTTTCATTTGTTTTCAGGGTTTGACTCCATAGCCCAATGGTCTTTTTTCTTTTCCCCAACCAAACCCCATTTTCTAACATATCCTCATCAATTATCTAGCCATTGTACTGATTAGATAGCCTGTCATTCTTTACTAATTTATAAAGAGAGATCCCTCTCTAGGTTGGAAGGGCTAGCTTTCAGTCTGTAAGTTGGTTTGTGGTTACCTCTGTGACTTGCCTCCACATCCAGGGAAATTTACGGATTTTGGCACCGTTGCCAAGGAACGAAAGAAACAACAAGGTTTAGACCTAATTTCTGATGGTGGACAGAGGTCAGACACAAAAAGGTTGTACATTTCCACCTGGTGACTCCAATCAAGCTTCAATGAAATTCAAGGACTCCACTGGAGGACGAGCTCTTTTGACAACAATATGAAGGGACAAAGAGTCAGGTATCAAGGTGAAAATTTCTTTCAAGAAATTTTATTCATATTCATCAAGTGCCTCTTGTCTTTTCCAGAGCATGTAAAAATTTTTTTCCTTTACCTGTTGCATTCTAATGAGGACAACAAATCTGTATTTGAAAATCCTTCTTTTGAAACCGTGAATATATCTTCTTCACATATTACTGATATTGATCAAGATCCTTCATTTGATTCATATGACGACGATAACAAAGTTGATGAGCCTCAAGATACTAAAGTTAATCTAACATCTCATGTACATAATCCAACACCTTCCAAGATTCAGCAGAGATACAAACCTTTAAAATTGTCTTCTATTCTTCATGATTTTCCTTCAAAGCATGTCAAGTATCTTCCCAAATTTGATGGAGAGCTTAAGAACATCACGACTGAAAAACACATTCGGGATTTTGAGTATTTTAAAGATCTGTAGGAAATTGAACAAGATGATGTATGTATGAGAACCTTTTTCTCAATCATTACAAGGAGATGCCAAAGCATGGTTCAGACATTTGCAGCCTCAGTCGATTAGCTCGTGGGATAAATTGAGGGAAGCTTTTCGTAGATTTTGGGGTGAGAGAAAGTCATGGGATTTACTCCTTTCAGAGTTTTATGTCATGAGAAGAATGAAAGATGAAACCATCTCAAATTTCAGTAGGAGGTTTGCTAGTATTTATTATAAACTGCCTAAAGAAGTCCAACCTCCTGAAGTTGTTGCCATGCTCCATTATGTAACGACCTTTCAATTAGACTTATATTTTCTTCTGATGGAGAGGAATTTTATGTCTTTGCAACATATGTTCAATAATGCTCTGGAAGTTGCAAACAATATTCAAGCATGTAAGAAGCTGCAAAATCAGATTTTCGATGAGGAATTGAAAGCCGAGGAACCAAATACTGTGCATCACATGGAGGTGATTGATCATGTCATAATTTTTCTTGAAGGATGTCATGAGGATTTGTTTGCAAAGAATGATGAGTAGCTTGAATAGCAAGCTACTCTCTTGAACTGTTTTGATACTGATTTAAATTTGGATCCATGTCATCATGAGCAAGAAACTGATTGTTTTATGTATGCATTTGTAGACAGCCATGAATGTGAATTTGCAGATCAACATGCAGAAGAACAAGTAGTTGCCTCAATTTTCGTGTTTGATGACATTACAAATATTTTTGGTGAACCTAGGTATGATGAGTACAATGATGACTATGAGGTTGACTTTTCAGAACAAGCAGTTGCACTTTCCAAATCTGAAAATGATTGTTTTCAGCAATCCAAAGAAATCGACAAATGTGCATATGGCAGCAGTGAGGAAAATGAAGAAATTTTTGAATCAGGTGAAAGAACTTTTCCTTTGTGTTTTGCTTCTTTCAAATTGTTGAAGTAGAATGTTTATAATGTTTCAAATCAGAAATCCTCCAAGCATGATATTGAATATGAAGAAAGCAGTGGACTTGGCGATGAAAATTATCATCCATTGTGTTTTTCTTCCTTTGAATTGCTGAAAGTAAATCGTGAGATAATAGAGGAAGCAGGGAAGTTTGACTGCATTCACAATGACATTGTTTTACATGAGCAAATTGTTATCAGTAAAGAGGACCAACAACCTTCTCATATATTTAATGACCCTATTGTTGATTACATGGAAGGCTCTTTCAGTTCAGATTTGTAGCCTGTGATCAACTACCAGCTTAGAAATGAAGATGATGTTCAATCAATGTCAATGTTAGATATGGATTTCTTGCCACCGGGGGTTTCATTTCAGCCAGCATTGTTTTCTGATTCAAAAGATTGTTATTTACAACAGTCTCATCAGAGTTTTCAGCCTCTTTGTGGCAATCAATAGGTTGAATTACATGAAAACAAGGATGTTGTGGAAGGGGTGAAACATGATTGTTGTTTTATGCATGTTTTTGAGGATCCATTTGCAGTTTTGTTGGAGGCGTAAACAGTCCCGACATTTTTTAATCTTTTGAGATATGAATTTGTCGATATATTTTGGAATGAATTATCAGTAAACAGGCTTTAGAACAAGCACGTGCAAAGAAAACATACAGTGGATAAAGTGCTTGCATGGTTGCATTGGCCTTTTGATTTCACTTGATTGGCAGCTTTTTCAGCAGTTAAGGTAGCTAGGTGTGAATAATCTCAGCATGGCGAGCATTTCTTTCAACATTTTTCATATTGTATTTTTAGTTTGGGTTTGGTTCAGTTGCAAAATAAGTCAGTGGCAAAACAAATTACAGGTTGTAGATCACAACTTATGGCTTGGGAACAACCTAATGGATAAGGCATGTGGTCTACTATTATTTTCTATCTCACAGGGAGGATAGCATCCCCATTGGAGCCAGTTATTAGCACCATAATTTTAAAAGTAGAGTTATAGAGTTGTCAGCAATTTACAAGGTCATACCTTGGTCTTGAGAAGACCAATGCATTAAAACTTGAGTCAATTGAGTGTGTTTGTTCCTTTTAAAGACTTATGTCTCATAAATTTTGTCATGGTCATTGAGTCATTTTCAAGTAAGATTTATTTGGCATATGAAAAAGAGTCAAGTATTAGGTATAGGTGGGGTGTTTTTTGATGATGTAATGGAACACAATAACACATGATGATGTATTGAAGGGTCATCAAAAATCGTTATGACATTCCTTATTACCTATGAAGTGGAGGAAATACCCAGAGTAAGCAACCCAACCAAAAGATCAGCTACTAGAAGACCACCTGTACCTGCTTTGCATACACAACCTGTTGAACATTTAGCAGCTCAGGAAATACATGAAGATCAGGTGAAGTTAGAGGATAAGGACCAAATTATCAAAGAATTACAAGAGCAGCTTAAAGAAGCCAAGCATGTCATAGCACTGTCTTTCAGTACAACAGGGAGATGAAGAGGAAATTGGATGAAAAGACATATGACATGCAAACATCAGAAGATGCATTAATTCCAAGGAGGCATTCAGTTCTGAAGGTTCCAAAAGTTTTAAAGGGCAAAGAGGTCAAACAGAGTCCTAAAGTGGTAGATTTAACTAAACCTACATCTCCAATGACAAGAGCTTCAGTTAAAAGGATGAGTCTATAATTTAAACTTGCAGAGGTGGCTGAGATCTAGGTTCATGACTGCACCATTTTTTTTTTCTGAAGAACCCTTGAAAATACACCAGTTTTGAGTTTTGCAGAAAGTGCATTGTACAGAGTTTGCGTAGCGACTTGGCGCTACGCAAATTCTGCAAGCATATTTAAAGATGATAAATATTGGGAAATGATTGGTGTTTGGCCTAGAAGTAATGACCAACCTCCACAAATGTTGTTTCCACCATTTGGATGAGTTTTGAATCAAAACTAGATGCGTTGTGCAAAGCGCACTACGCAAATGTTGAAGGTCACATTTATACAGTGCATCACACTAGTGCGCTACGCAAATTTCTGCAAGCATATTTAAAGATATAAAAATTGGAAAATGATTGGTGAGTGGCCCAACAGTCATGAATAGCCCCCACAGATGTTGCATCCACCATTTGGATGAGTCTTGAAGCAAAAACTAGTTGCGATGTGCAAATTTTGCTACGCAAATGCTGAAGGTCGCATTTACACAACGCATCACACCAGTTCGCTACGCAAGTGTTGTAGGCACACAGAGGGTTAAAGGACATTGGAAAATGATAGGTGGATAATCCAGTACTGATTTTTCAGCCTCCAATATCAGTTTTTCCTACAAGATGCGTTGTGCAAAGCGCACTACGCAAATGTTGAAGGTCACATTTACACAGTGCATCACACTAGTGCGCTACGCAAATTTCTGCAAGCATATTTAAAGATCATAAAAAATGGAAAATGATTGGTGAGTGGCCCACCAGTCATGAATAGCCCCCACAGATGTTGCATTCACCATTTGGATGAGTCTTGAAGCAAAAACTAGTTGCGATGTGCAAAGCTTGCTACGCAAATGTTGAAGGTTGCATTTACACAACGCATCACACCAGTTCGCTACGCAAGTGTTGTAGGCACACAGAGGGTTAAAGAACATTGGAAAATGATAGGTGGATAATCTAGTACTGATTTTTCAGCCTCCAATATCAATGTTGCGACCACCTCCTAGATGAATTTTAATGAAGAAATCAAACACGCTACGCAAAGTCTGCAGAAAGGCTACGCAAGTTCTGGAAATGATTCTTTTTACAGTCAACTTCAAGATCATTTCCTAAGAAATTGGAGAGGAGTTTGAAAAAACCCAGAGAGGTTTTTGTCAAGAATGATCTCAATAACAAAAACCTCTCTAATTTTTTACACATGTTTCATAGTTTGAGATATTTTAATGAATCTTTACGACCCATTTTTCCAGATTCTATCATTTAATGTTTTCCTGTTTTAGTCATCATCTTTGCGTGCGGATCCCGAGAATATGGAGAAGAATTTTCAAAAATGGGAAGAGTTTTTTCTCAAGCACGGGTTCATCTCCAAAAGCCCCTCCCCGTTTTGTAACAAATATTGTGATTCGAGAGATATGATGTTATCTTTGACCCCTATTTTTCAACAAAACGAATTTGCTATTTTTAGCAAGTAGTTTACAAATTGTCTTCTTTTTTATGTAATAGGATCCAAAATCATAGGATAGCAGGGTAGTTCCACTTCTCTAGATTAGTAAGGGTGTTTATCTATATATTTGAGCACTTAGAAGGTGAAAGGGAGGGGGGAGAGTTGGCAAAACTATAGTATTTTTTATCTTCATTGTAAATTTTTGAATCTGAATGAAATGAAAATGCAGAAGTCCTGAACCTTCATGAAAAATATTCTAATGGTGATGAGCTAACAGTGTGTTTCTGATCTTTTTAATGTATCTCTTGTGTCCCTACTTGCATCTCATTTTTTTCTCTGTTTAAATTGATATTTAAGAGTGTAGAATTCATCTAAATGGTGCTCTAGACTCAAAGAATTTAAACTTTGTCCTTTCTTCCTAACTAGGTCATAATTCATCTATATGGTGCTCTAATTCCGTTATGTGTTGCCTTTTTCCTCTTTCACCCCCTACAACAAATTCAAAATTGAAGGTTTCATCCACCTAATTTAGCCTTTGTTCCTCTGAAAGGTTCTACCTACCAGTCATTGCTTTCATTTGTTTTCAGGGTTTGACTCCATAGCCCAATGGTATTTTTCCTTTTGCCCAACCAAACCCAATTTTCTACTCTGTCCTCATCAATAATATAGCATGTAACACACCCACTACCATAATCAAATTTTCGTTGATTTCTGCAGAATCAGAGCCCCGGAAATATCTTTGGAGGCCTAGCGTAAGCTAGCTCTTTCTCTCTCTCTGCTCCCATGTGATCGCGGGTCATGACCACAGGTCAAATAATCATGGCGCCTCTTTGTATTCCACGCCTCGATGCTACAGGGATGTCGAATCGTTCGACTCTGCAACCGCCAAACCCCGGCAGGGTTAGTCACTGGCCAATAGGGATGAATCCCTACAGGGTTAGCAAATGGCCATTAAGAACGGCCTCGCGTGGTTGAGTGGAGTACAGGTGGTGAGAGGGGAAACACAACATGGTGGGCGATGTGACAGGATACGGGTCCCACTTCACACGCCACACCATTCCGGACCCCCCCCCCATTAAAGGCAGAATGGCAAGGGGGGTCCGGAATTTGCCTGAATGTCATTGATCAAGGCGAATAAATCCTGACCGTTCCAAAGTTGCGCGTTCGATTCCGGACCCCCACCTCACCGCTAAAGGTAGAACAACAAGGGGGCTCCAGAAAGAAGCCTCAACCGTAGATCTGGGCGGGTGGACTTTGGTCGTCCAGATCTTTTCGCCACTTACCCTAAGGCGCATTCGCGCCCCGGCTTAAAGTAGACATCTCTTCCTCACTTCTGACGGTCGTTATAGACCCTGAGATCCTCCAAAAGAATCTCGTTCGTTCATCGGGACTTAACCACATGCTAACATCTCAATATTTATAAGTCTGGATTTTTGGGTTTGAGAGCACAAGGGAACACGCCCTTCGGTATCCCGAGTGTCGAAACGCCAAAGTGCCAAACAGACCTAAATCGGTGATTAGCCCCTTGGGTTATGCCTTGGTCAATATGACCTCTTCCCATATGACCACGGTCTCTCTTCCGTCGGGATTTATCAAGGTGAGAGCCTGACCTCTTGTCAATGGAACTCCCGAATCCTCGATCCCCGATTTCCCTAAATGGGTAATCTCTCGACACGTAGCCTCCCGAAATCGGTCGGTCTACGACTGCTTCGGGGTTTCCACCATGGAACATCCTGATCTCTCATCACTAGAACTCCCGAGTTCCCGACTCCTGATTTCCTGAAATGGGAAATCTCACGACACATGGCCTCCTTTAATCGGACGACCCAAATCTATTTCGAGGTTTCTACCATGGAATGCCCCGATCTTTCGTCACCAGAACTCCCGAGTTCCCGATTCCCGATTTCCCAAAATGGGATATCTCATGACACGTGGCATCCTTTAATCGGACGACCCAAATCTATTTCGGGGTTTCTACCATGGAATGCCCCGATCTTTCGCCACCAGAACTCCTGAGTTCTCGATTCCTGATTTCCCGAAATGGGATATCTCACGACACGTGGCCTCCTTTAATCAGACGATCCAGATTTATTTCGGGGCTTTCGCCCTTATTCACTGGGGGTTTAACCCTTGGGTATCTCCTGACAGATCCAACAGCTGTCAGGTTTTCCAGCGGAGATTTGACGGCTCAGACAGGTTCCTAACTTGTGTGCTCTCCCACGACTTCCTGAACGTGGAAAGGTTAACGATCTGGATGCTCTCATGGACCTTGGGGATCTACGGTCCCGATCTCTTCGCTACCCACGAAGACACAGAAATTCATAGGGGTAAGGCACTTAACATCCTACTTTCTCCTACCAAATCTAACGGTCATGAGTGACCACAGATTTCCCGACGGGATCTCGTCCGTCGATCAACACCTATCAAGGTTAAGGTACTTAACTTTCCAGCTTCTTCTTCTAATCTGACGGTCGTGAATGACCACAAATCTCCCAACGGGATCTCGTCTGTCGATTCGATACTTATCAGGGATTTCTTAAGGCCTTGCGCCTTGACGTCCTCCTTCCAAGTTCATGATGACTTTTTTCAAGAAGGGTATCTCTATGGGGAGGTTTACCCAGGGTACTATTTGAGGCAGATAAGAGTATCTCTCTCTCGAGAACCAGGCGTGAATTATGAATTAGATCAGTATGCATATAAATAACAATTTAAGAGAACATAAGCCACACGTAGTCTTCCCATTATAAACATACAACTACCAGTACTGATCAAAACATCATACAGACATTCTTATACTGAAATTATTCACAATTTCACAGCTTATTAGCATAATTGTCAGAATACATATATTTCAAGATGCCAGAGGCAAAACACTTATCAGAAAGTAACACCAGGGGTTATGCAACTACTGAGAGGGGTGCTCGTTTCCACCCAACCGTAGGCTCAACGACTCCCAGCAGATTTACCACTAGCCACCCCCGAGCTGAGACCACGATATTGTGAGACTGCGTCTCTATTTTCCAGTGACCAGGAGCGAAGGTTACTCTCCTTCCTCTCTGGTATCACTCACTCTGCATATCACCAGAGTTCTCTTTCTCCCCTCGCGTCATCCCCCCCAATCGCTTCTCCCCCACGCCCTATCCTCTTGCGAGGTTGCGTGTGGCGCGATTTCCCTCGCGCTGGTCAGGCCTGACGACTCTACGGATGGGCGGTTCACCTCCCCATCCCTCATTAATTCCTGAGGAGCCATCTACCTACCAGCCTGCGAGACATTTAATTCAGGGTCAGCGAGCCGCTTTTTGTTCTCCGAGCCAGTGGAGTCCAAATACGGTATTGATTTTCGGTGGAAGTTAACGCCACCTTTCCAGGTGCCTTCCACCGCCTTTCTGCAGCCATCATGGTCTCTTTTTCAGCATATCCCCTCTCAGCAGTCCTACAATATAAATTCATAATATTATTCACATTCATTGACCTTTCCCACAAGGTCCATTCACATCACATATTCACATTTATGAGTTTGCCACAGTTCTTGGCCAGTCCAGTTATTTTTACAAACTGGGGGAAACTGGGTGTTACAATTCCCTCCCCCTTAAAGGAACATTGTCATCGATGTTCTTATCTTTTAACATGAATTGCATGTACATAAGTAAACAAAATCGGATATGCATGTCTCATGGCATCCTCCATTTCCCATGTAGCCTCATCTGGGCCAAAATGTCTCCACT
>SNQJ01S0168952.1:6714-20739 GCA_010110895.2 Picea sitchensis | reverse complement strand
GGAATGGTACTCTGGCGGGCCCCCCTCCTCTAACGTGGAAACTTCGAATTAGCGAAATTCGAAGCGAGAGATCAATGAATCCTGTTGTTTTTCCCATCCAACGGTCGCTACTCCTCCTGAGTTTAACCCCCGCACAGATCTATGAGATCTAACGGTCCATGGGATTTCGGTACCTTCCCCAAAGAATTTTCACCGTTCGTTCTTCTAAGGATATATGGCCAAAATAATTTGGCGTTCTTTCACTGGGTCTTGACCCCTGTGAGATGATTTCGATCTCTGTCTCAAAGTGTTATCCCTTTATCTCTCTGAACTGAAAAGGTTCCTTCGACCTAAGTCTAGATATCGTCTATTTACGTTTGAGTATGTTGGAGTGGTTTGAAAGGAATTTACCCACATAAACTTTTCTATTCGAAGTAGATTAGACTGGCGTAATAATATCCTTATGAAAAGAAATGAATTGTTCCTTCTCTTAATTTCTAAGCTTAACGAAATTGGTTTATGTCTTAGAAAGAAAATTTTTTATTTGGTGAATTTGGGGTTCACTACACTTGGTGCCCTCCGAGACAGCGTGCTTAGCAAGCTCCCCTAGAAGGGCAAGCCTTACAGCGGTCTGAATCTCCTAGGAGGTAATCGTGGGCTTCTTGTTGTAGCGAGCGAGTTTCGATGATTCACTCGCCAATTTCTCGAAGATATCATTGATGAAGCTATTCATTATCCCCATCACTTTACTAGAAATGCCGATATCTGGGTGAACCTGCTTCAAAACCTTAAAGATATAGATCTTGTAGGTCTCAACGCTCTTCTTATGCTTCTTCTTGCCCTTCTTGTCTCCACCTTCCTTTGGAAGCTTTTTCTCGGCCTTGGCAGCAGGCTTCTTCTCTGCTACGGGCTTCTTCTCAGTGGATTTATTCTCTGCCTTCGGAGCCATTGCTGGAATTCAAAGCTGGTGAGAGCACCACTTCTGGACTTTCGAAAAGTATCGATAGAAAACACTCGGAGATAGGGTGCCTAGCAGCTGACCTTGTGCATTTATATAAAGAAAAGTGTGTTCTCCTCAGTATGGCATGGATCGATAACCTCGTTTGATCTGAGTCGTAGATGTCGAAGTGGACCAATTGTTCTCATAGTCGTGGATAAGGACCGGTGTAAAGGTTAAATGCACCATTTAAGGGTGGTTATTGTAGCGAGGTTAAGGCGTTTCTCAATTGGGGTTATTGGGGTTCTAGACTATTGGTGATTTAATTAATAAATAATATGTGGATGGTTTAGATTTAATAACTTTGAAATATTTTTAGTATTTCAAAAAAAAAAAAGTACAGATAAGTTTAAACTAAGTTGTTAATTCAATTTATCATTTTTCCTGGATTATTTTAAATAATTGCGACAATGAGTTTTTATAATGGAATTGGGGTTGTGGATGGATTGATTCAATGGTGGAAAGCCAGGAGTTTTTCACCATTGGACAAGGTTCAATTCCAATGAGGGTCGCTTAACCTAGAGTCATGGGGACACCTTGAGGTAGTGGTTGAACATGTGGTTGCACCCAAAGATATTATATTAAATGATGTCGTCACTCGTGCACACATAAGTGGATCAAAGCCCACCCCCATGTCCTTCAACTTATAAGAAAACTAAATAATATTTTTTTATGGACAAAGGGGGGTATGAGGCTTAGTGGGAACTTTTTTACGGTAGCGCTGAAGCTTTTGTGACTGGATCGGGTGGGATAACAAGTGGATGGGCAGGTGTCTTTGAAGATGTGGAAGGACGAAGTCGATCTTGTAGATTATTCTGAAAATCTGTTGAGTGGGCATTCCATTTGGAAATTGCCACCTATTTGTCAAATGACTGACCCAGCCTTGGGGTTTGTTGGCTTTTCTTCCAGTGGGGGTCGAATGTTTACATGCGCTCCAGAGGTTACTAGTCTGTCACCAGTTTTTCCCCATGAAACCAATGGTTTTGGTTTTCCTCCTTTTACAACGACAATGAACTCGGTTTTGGCATTAGATTCGGGTTTTTCCATGGTTGAATGACATGATTTCACGTTTGGTGGTTTGCTTTCTTTGGAAAACTAGATTTCTCTTCCTTTCTAAGAACCCCTGTTTGTTTTTCATTCTCCATATGTCTCTCCACGGAAGCTATGGAAAGTTGCTCGAGCGGATCTCGTGCAAGGGTTTCCATCTTCGATTCTTGCTCCATCTGATTTCAGTGATCCCTCGGCGCAGTTTCGTCTGACAGTTTTTGAATTTGACGCTCTGGTGTTGGGAGAGATATCAGCCTTCCCCGGGGCATCCAACCCTTTGATTGAAAATGGGTTTATAGGCCCCTTTCTAATTCCATCGGATCTCAGTGGTGGTTCTGACTCTGAAGGTCGAGAAACAAGAAACCCTTCTGCGAGTGGCCCTAGTGAAGCAATTAAAGGTAGCAGGCCAACTCCGGATCCAAAAATCCCTAAACCTAGGCATCGAAAGAACAAATGTATTAAGACAAAAGGGCGAGCGACAAAATTTGTCCTGGGTGAGGACATTACTTTAAATCAGGTGGTGCAAATGGCTGAAAAAGTTGTAATGGGAAGGGCCTGTGGTAGACGATTTGGTATTGACCGACTCAGGTTATGGGTTGAATCTATGTGGGGGGGGGGGAAGCTAGGCTATGTTCCCTTGACGTTCACTCTATCTAGGGGTTGGTTTTCTTTTCTTTTCCATTCAGAAGAATATGCCCATTGGGCATTGCAAGGCTCTTGGAGTTTGGACTCAAACCTAATTGCTATCAAGATGTGGTCGTTGTTGTTTGATGCTAACATGGAAAGGTTTGGCATAGCCCCTCTTTGGGTGTGACTCCCAGGGCTCCCAATGGAATTCTGGTTGGAGGATGGTTTTAAAGGAATTGGGAATACCTTGGGGGATTTTCTTGAAGCGAACATGTCTTTCTTGTCGATGAGCGAAATGGAGATGGCTCACATTCTTGTTCGAACTGATGTTAGGGAAGGTCTAGTGGAGGAACTGGAAATTGAATGGAAAGGCAAAGTTCATTTGATAAAATTGGACTATGAAGGATTTCCCTTCAGATGTTATTGTTTCCACCTCTATGGGTACATAATATCAAACTATCACTTACCCTTTTGTCTGTTGATCGACCAACCAATTACTAGAATTGTGAAAAAGCGTGATGCTCGAGCCATAAAGTGGGATGTGGAATCTCCATCGTTAAATGTTGATTTGTTGAAAGAGGAGAATATTATGGGCCAATTATTGATCAAAGGTGAAAGTGGAGAGGTTATGGTGCAACTTGTTCATGACCCCTTTGTTCCTCTTGATTGGGATAATGAGGTTGATGCACGATCGAAGGAGATTTTGCGAAATCGGATGGAGAACCAACATGTTTATGGTGCTTCCCTCAAATCATTCTCCCCACTAGGTTCACCCTATAATTTTGTTGCCTCCTTAATTCCCCTATGCACTTACTGGGAAGGGAGTGGTTGGTTTCTCCTCCCGTGTCTATTCCTAGGAAACTTTCTTTTGTATCTTTCCTCTCTCCCTTGGGGTCAGTGCAGTGCCCAGTGGTTTCGGCTGGCCAAGGAGTGGTGCATCCCATTCTGACTATAGAATCTAGGGGGTCAAGGGACTCGAAAGAGGATTTCCTATGATATAATTTAAGACCTCATTCACTTCTAGTGTCGTTGGAGCCAGGAAGATCTGAAGGGGTTCTGGGAAATAACCTTTGTTGTCAATATTTGAGCAAAGGAAGGGGATGGGGATCCTTTCTTTCAAAGGCACAGGAGAAAGCCCAGGCAGAGCAAGTCATGGGTTTACAACCATCTATTGATGGGGTTCTTAGAGCAGCGATGGCCTTGGGTGGGGTTTTCTAATGATTATCCTCTCTTTCAATTGTAGGGGTATGGCGATCCCATCCAAAAAATTGTCACTACGAAGGTTGGTGGAGTTTTCTCATCCCAACATTATCCTTCTTCAAGAAACCATGGGGTATAGTGAAAACATTACAAAAGTCTTGGAATCTCTTTTTAAAGGTTGGATTTTCATCACCCTAGACGCTAGGGGGAGATCTGGTGGACTAGTCACTAGATGGAATCCTTGAGTTGTTAAAATGATAAATTTCTAGGTTATTGAGTTAGGCTTGGGAGTCGACCTGATCTCATTTGAGTTAGGCCTAGAGTTGAAGGTCCTAAATATGTATGGGCCATATGCAGGTAGAGTCTCTTTCTGGGATACTTTGATGCACAAATATTTTATGAGCTCGAATTCCCTCATAATAGGTGGTGACCTAAATTTCACGCTCAACGTTGCAGAAGTATGGGGCCCAAGGGCAACTCAGGACCAGTTAGTAGATTTTTTCACTTGAAAACTAGAAGATCACGGTTTGCTAGATGTAGAGCCCATCAAGTTAAAACCGACTTAGAGAAATAAGAGAGTGGGGGAGGGCTCGAGTAGCAAAAATATTAGTCCACTTCTTGGTATCTGAAAGTCTCTTGGATAGATTGTGTGTTATCCGACAATGGGTTCGAAATGGGGGTAACTCAGATCATTTCCCCATCTTTTTGGAACTTAGGGGGGAAGGTCAAAAACCAAAAAGTCCTTTCAAATTTAACTCAACATGGCTAAATGATCCAAAGTATAACTCTTTAATATCAAACAATTGGGCCTCTTTTGATTCAGTTCAACAATCCCTTGTTGTTGACCAGTTTGAAGCAAACTTAAAGAGGATCAAGAAGGTAACAATTGAATGGGCTAAGAAGAAATGGTCTCGCTGTGAAGAAAAATTGAAAATGGTGGAAAATCAATTACGATCCTTATATGATTTTGGGGGGGATGGGGTTCTCTCTTATGAATCCAAAGACATGCTTTTCTAGGTTGAAAGTAAAAGGAAGAAGTTGTTGGAGGACAAAGAAGTAGTGTGGAGGTTGAAAAGTAGAGCTCTTTGGATAGAATGTGGTGATGAAAATACAAACGTTTTTAGGCCTTTGCCAAGGGAAGATGAAATGTCAATACTATTTGGATCTTTTTGGATCATAATGGTGAGTCGATCAATTCCTTTGAAGGTTTGGCCAATCTGGCCATAACTCATTTTCAAAGCCTTCTAAAAGCTGAAGAAAGAGTTTCTATAGCAGAAATTGTCAAAATAGCTCAATTTGTCCTCGGTTTTGTTTTCGTTGGTGAAAATCATTCCTTAATGGCAGAAGTCACAGAGGAGGAGCTTAAGGAAGTACTTCATAGCTTCCAAAGAGATAAAATCCCAATATCTCGGTCATCTGGAAGGAAATATTGTTGTCTTTCCCTTTAATCGGAAATGGATTAGCTTGGAAGATTCGTAATCGCCACGTAGTACACATTGGGGTGGATCCATGGCCTGGAAATGATATTTCTCATATGCTGCCTCAAAACATTATAACATCGCTTCGAGAACAAGGGAATTTTATTCTTAATCAAGTTGTTGACCCTTTGTTTACAATTGTATGGTCTCATGTATGGAAATCGATGGTATCTTTGGGATTGGAAGGGGTTGAAGGTAGAATTTGGGAGATGTACACTGGTGCCCTTCAATCCTCTCATATACGTCTTGTTGCTAGAAAGGATGATTTGATATGGGACCATGCTCCAATAGGAGTATAGACCCAAAGATTGGGTATATACAACTGTCTATTGAACTGGTCTAGAGAGAATCAAAGTGGTGGTGGAAACGCCTTTGGAAGTTCAAGTGTCATGCAAATTCTTTCCTTCTTATGTGGTGTCTTTTGGAAAACAAAGTCCCTACTTGGGATAAGATTCAAAAGCAGTGAAAAGATGGCCCAGGGTGGTGCCCTCTTTGTAAATATGAGTATGAATCAGTCACTCATTTGTTTATCTCATGCACNTCTTTCCTTCTTATGTGGTGTCTTTTGGAAAACAAAGTCCCTACTTGGGATAAGATTCAAAAGCAGTGAAAAGATGGCCCAGGGTGGTGCCCTCTTTGTAAATATGAGTATGAATCAGTCACTCATTTGTTTATCTCATGCACTTTTACTTCACAAGTGTGGAGGGAGCTTGTTAGACTATTAGGATTTGCTTGTAACTGAAATGGTATACACATTAAGGAGGCACTAAATCATTGGGTAGCAGACCAATCCTCCTATCCGTTTAGAGTTTTTCTTTTGATTTTAAGTTGGGCTATTTGGATCACCAGAAACAACATCTTCCAGGACAAGCTCATTCCTCCGGAAGTAGTTCCTATGCACGGTATTGGTGCTCTTTCCTTTTTTTCCCACAAAAAAATGGTACGGTGGGACCCCGAATTGTAAAAGAGATCCAAATAAACAAATCGATCCCCTGGGTTTTCTTCGATGGGGCTTCTCAAGATGATCAGTGTGGGGGAGGTGCCATACTTCATTTCTCATATTCTCTCCTTTATAATATTAAGATGGGATTGGGAGTAGGATCAAACAATTATGCAGAACTAATGGCCCTAAAACTTCTTTTATTATTTGCTCTGGAAAAAGAGGTCAAGTCATTACAAGTTTTTGGTGACTCTTTGTTGGTTGTTTCATGGAATGCAGGTTCACAAGTGTATCTCAATATGAGACTGGGGGCTCTCCTTGATGAAATCCTTATTTTAAAATCACGTTTTGACTCTTTTACTTGTGAACATGTGTATAGGGAGTTGAATATGGAAGCATGTATCCTCTATAAAGCAGGTCTTCTCATGGATTTCAAAAAGTGGCACATAACTGAAAGCAGGGAGGGGGAGGTATATTAGTTCTACCAACGCCCTTTTATTGAGTTAATTCCCTCGACAACAACAATCTTTGTCCCCTTGTAAACTCTTATTTTGATTGGATCATTCTAGAATGCTAATGTGACATTTCACTATGATTGCTAATATTTGGTGGTGGTTGGATACTTTATTTTGTTATTCTAGGAAGGTTCTCCGGGAGTAGGATGGCTCCTCTCGGGTTTCGTTGTCACTCGGTTGCAGTTTTCACCCTGGTTCCAAAATGACTCCTAATGTGGTTGGCTTCAGACAACTTGTACATGCTAAATTGAAATCAAGAAGACCATTATGATGGTAATTTTTTTATTTTTTGTGTTTGTCCTTTAGCAATGGTCAAATACACACTTATACCCTGCAACATGCCATCATACTTGCAATTTTGAATACATGTCTAACATGTATCTACAAATTGTAATTTTGTTTCACTTGTTGTAATAAAATAACACTTTTTTGCAAGGAAAAAAATAATAATACGTGGATGGTTCATATTTAATAATTTCAAAATATTCTTCGTCGTCGTCAAAAAAGGAGGGATGAGATTAAACTAAAAAGCTAATCTTGAGTTGCAAATTCACTTGAACATTTTTCCTTGATTATTTTAAATAATTGTGACTAGGTGTTTGCTTCCTCATAATAATAATGGAAAGATCTGTAAAATAATAATGCTAGACGTGTTCCTCTCCATGTTTGGATGGTGCGAGCCAAATGGATGGCCTTTGGATTTTGAACAGTTTAATAATAAAAAGAAAATCATGGGAGAACAATCGATTCTTTCCACCTATGCATTGCATGGTGTTCGATTTTAGAACAAATCTTGTATGTGGGTGATGTCAAAAGTGTAAGTCATGGTGAAGCAGGCGACTGCAAACCTCATCCGATCCAGACAAGGGAGTCGTTTCCTCCAACTAGGAAACCACGACCTAGGTTATACAGTGGTAAATAAAAATTCTTTGCTCATTAATACTAGCTTATTCAATAATTAGTTCAAGGTCATCAATCTCATTAACTACACTGATATATATATATATATATAAAGCAAGCATGCCCTGGTCAAGAATAAAGTGGTGGGACAGTGCAAAGCTCAATTTTGGATGAACTGTTAGATATCATGTTCGATCCGTCAACGGACGTAGTTGTTTTGCTTTTTCCAAGAAAAACATTGTATGATTTATAATGAGGTTTTCCTACAGTTTTACACATATATATCTTGATCGAATGATCTTCTTGAACTTCATCTTATCGATTTTGTTGCTTCAGCTTCATCTTATCGATTTTGTTTCTTCCATTTGCAGGGGTAGATGAATGTGATCTTTATCAGCTGCATAGTTTAGTGCATGGACGACTGAGACAACAAGATCAAAACCATGAAATGGCCCATGTTTAAGGTTTCAATGAGCACCATTGAATGTAAATTTGGCGCTTTAGAAAGCAATATTTTTCAAATTCGGTGAGTAAAGAGATAATTGTCTACTGAAATTATCTATACATTATTTAGATCTGCACATTCTTTTATCTGTTTCACAATTTGTTTTTCCATGGAATGAATACCTAGTAATTTTCTCTAGAAAGAACAATTGTTTATTTTTTCTCTCGAATGAATACCTGGTAATTTTCTTTGGAAATAACACATGATAAATCAAAGGATCTAATAAGACGCACATGAAAATAACGTATAGTTATGCATTTATTAGTTTTTTCATATTTAAGTATATTGTTATTTAATGGCCCGTTGATGTTTATGCATTTGTTACATTTTCCATATTAAAGCAATTTGTGTATTGGAGAAATTAATGAAAATGGTTAACTGCTAGTGATTTGTTATTTAATGATCCGTTGATGCTTATGGATTTATTACATTTGTCATATTAAAGCAATTTGTGTATTGAACATAGTTAACAACTTAACGAGAACTCTACAAAGTTCTTATTTTTTTGGGGGTCCAATTTTTTACCCCGTTTTTAAAAATGGTGCTACCAGTAGCACCCCCCTTCGTTTTTAGGCGGTTTTTCAATATTTAAAATTTTTCGATCCACAATGTTTCCACATTATTTTTTAAAATGCTTATTTTTCATCTATTTTCTATTTTTTCTATTTTTTTTTTATTCAACGATGTTTTTAGTCATTTTTTCATGCTTCTTTCAATCTTAAATTTTTTTTTTTACCATTTACTTTTTTGAAGTTACGTTTTTTCATATAATTTTGTCTTCTTAATTAATTTATTGTTGCATACTTTTTAAATATAGTGTAAAACATCATTTTTAACACATTGTTTACCTTTACTTCAATACATCGAAAAAAATTGTAGTTAAATAACACTATTTTTGAATATTTAGCCAAAAAATACAAATTTTATAGCCATATATATATATATATAAAACCTATACATTTTGATACATATTCCTTAAAATAACATGTCAAATAAAACATTTTTATGGACATAATTGAACAAAAAAAGTCAAAATTTTATAAAAAAATATAATTTTCTTTATATTTTCATACATTTGAAGTAAAAAATGACAACATTTAATAAAAAAATTCAATGTATAGTGATTCACATACACATAAAACGGGAAAAAAAAAACAATAAAAAGATTCATCGCAAAACAACAATAGATACATCTTTATTTTTATTTTAAAATCTAAAAGTCAAAACATTACAGTTATAGCTCATCAAAAATTTGCAAAATTGAGCATTGTCTTCAAAGACATCTTTAAACTAATCAACAATATCATATATCCCAAATTCATCATTCTCAACAGACACATTATCATATCCTTCAACGTCATTTTGTGCTTCCATTGTGTCATTTTGTTTTTCCATTGGTTCTTTGATATCCGCAAGTTCTCTAAAGTGATCATTTCCAATCATTCCTCCTAATGGTACTTGAGGTTCCTTTGACAATTTTTCCACCTTTGATTCACTAAAATCTCCTTTCCTCAAGCCAACTTCTTTCATTTCATCTGGAAGAGCTGGAATAACATTAATTCTTTGTTGAATAAAACTGCACTTCATTGGGTCACTTTTAGTGGCTATGCAATTCCTTCATTTCTGTAGGCAACATGCTAATGTTGTCCCTAATCACAAAATACAAAATAAATAATGAAGTTAGATACTGTGAAAAGACATAAATTAAAAATAATATAAGATTGAAGTATGATTTCATAAATATTAGATCATAATTCTTACCTGAACCCAAGAACAAATCCAAAACTCAATCTCCTTCATTTGAAAATGTATCTATAAGATAATTAATTAATGCTTGTGGTTTTTTATAAATGTTAACCATCTCTCCTTTCAAATATTTTTTCTCGTATGTTAGCTTTCTAACCACAACATTGTATACCAATATATTACTAGGCATCTCTCTATCATTTGCATTGGCAAGAATAGAATTATAAGAATCATCTTTTGTCCAGGTTACAAGATGTATACTCTCAAAATCACGTTTAAATGATTCTTTGTTGAAGCTCTGAATATTAGGCTTGTGCCTGGAACATAAATAAGTGCAAATTCAATTAACTTGTAAATTAATAAAATTGTTTTCTAATCTTAATTGCTAAACATACACTTTCAATATCTTACCAAATAAACTGCATCATTGTCTTTTCTTTCCCCTTTAAGCTTGATTGTATTAATCCTTGTTGTGTGTCTGAATGAAATACCAGAAATCTCCAAAATGGTGATGTTGTAACTTCTGTAAATCCCATAACCACTTTATTGAAAGCTTGGTAAGTATAAGGCTCAATATCATATCCAATGTTTTGAATATTATAACCATGAGAGATATATGCAATAACTAGGGAGTATTCATTTTTAGGAATAATATTTGCAAGTTGTTCACAATCACCTAATATCACTTTATATTGAACAATGTCGAGCCCATTCCAAATGTAGTGATTCAGGTACTCCATCTGCAATCTTCTTTGGCATCTTTAATGAAACAAACAAACATATAGTTATTTATCTATAACTATTAAAATAGAAATAAATTAACTTACAAACGAATAATATGAATGTAATAAATCAACATACCTTTTTGAATGCAACAAAAAATTGTTTCAATACTGTTGAAGAGATTGAATTTGGATAGTTGAGTTTAATATCATCCCAACTTTCTTCATTCAACATCTTGACCATTTATTCTTGTATTTTCATATACACATTGTGACTAAATAAAACAAAAATAATGTTAAATTGATATGTTAAACTGAAAAAATTAATTTTCTTGTCCTAACATAAATAAAAATAGCTAAACAAACTTACTTTTTAAATTCATCACACATTTCTTCCATTCATAATTCTCCCGACCTAACACGTGATTATATAGTTATGATAAGTTTATCATCCTTCACTCCTTGTATTGATCTCCAAGGTGTTATAGTCATATCATCTGGAATATTTTTTATGTAAGGACCTGTCTGTTGATGATTGAATCTGTCAGGACCGAAACGACAACCTCACGAGGACATTAGTCCCCCTTTGTTTTTAGAGAGGTGGTACTCCTCTTGGACTAAAAGATATATATCTGATATCTTGGATTAGGAGAATTCTAGGAAGCAAACCCTAAATCTTTATTGCTTGAGATTATGAAATAAAATGGTTCTTCAATAACCTGAGTGCAATCTTTATGTGCATCAAAAGAAAAGATTGAAGGAGGGCTTCAACATCAAAATTAAATTGTGATCAACATCACACACAATCTTCTTAACAATATATAAATACATCGATATCTTCTTCATAGGAGAGAATTATTTGATCATCTCAAAGAATTTTAACAGAGTACTGCAATCGAGATCAAAAGAGAATTTGATAGGTCAACCTCAAATACTTTATATTCTGAAAATAGGGTTACAAAACACAGTCGAGATCAACCTCGAAGCAATTTTTTGTGGAGTTTTATTTATGAAAGATGTTCTTCATTACAAAATCTTTGACAACCATATAGGTGGCTGCAAATACTCCATGATAATATAAGAGAATATCTTAGAAGAATATAGGAAGAACACTCAACAACTCAACATTGTGCCCAACTCTGAAATTCAAGCATAAAACTATGAGAAGTGGTGTAGAAGAATATATATAAAAAAAAATGGAGAAGATGGAGATTTCTTTCTTTTGATCAGAAGCTTGATTGTGTATCAATGGTTGTACCTTCTTCTTCCTCTGATATCCTGCCCTGCCCCTTTGACAATACTGATTCTTGGACCCCTTGATGAAGCCTCTCTTCTCTTTTTAAGAAGAGATTTTCTAACTACCTGAGCAGTTAGGGTTTTCTTCCTCTCTTGAAATTACCATACAAGTTTATTCTTGAAACATTCCCTTTAATTAATTCCTAATTAATTCCTCATGAATGAATTCACATCATTAATACAATTACATTTAAAGTGGGTCCCTCTCCCCTTTTAATAAAAGTTTTTAATTAAACTTTTATTTTTTTAACTTTAATTAATTCTCCACTAAAAGAGGACGACTGTAATTTAATTTTATGGAAATGAAAACAATTTTTTTTATCTATGTAAATCACTTCTGATGTTCTCTTCATCATCTCATCTTTCCAATTATATAAATTTTCCCAAATCCGTCGCTCGGATCTCAAGATATGGGCTCATGAAGTTGGGTTGTCACGCAGACCCATTAAAATGAAGCTGACTAATATTTTAATTTATGAGAAATATGTATCAAATTTAATAACTTTAAACCTATACCACCATATTCTACACAAAAATACCTTTCCAACGGTATAAAGTTTGTGTAATTCCGACACCCGGAGCTCAAGTTATGGCCTCCGCACGATCAACCCTCAGCCACCATTGATCAAGATTGATGGACAAATGTGGGCCCTTGGATGAATTTCGTGCTTCCCTTCATAAAATTAAACTTTTTTGGTTTGAAAGTATATCCCAAATGCATTGAGATATTATATTCTACAATATATATAAAACTAAGTGTTTGATATACTTATCAAGAAACACAAGAAGAGAAGGAACTATGGAGCTTGGAGGATTTCGACCCTTCGAAAATTGTTCCATATAATAATAATTTTGTATGCCCAGTCAACCACCAATATTCCTAGTCAGAAATGATGAGTCACCCAACCAAATGTTGATACATGTCATCACTCGGTAGACTAATAATCTTCCCATAATAATATGCCATATGTCATCCAATAAAATCACGCCATGTGTCACTTTTTGTATGTTGCCATGTGTCTTCATTAATTAGTTGCCATGTGGCACCATCCATTAAATTCCATGTGGATGTATCTCATTGGTTAATAAATTTCCATGTGTCACTTGGAGATGTTCCTCATAGAACTTAGGATAGGAAAAATAGTATTAAAATAATATGATGGTCTGATGGACTCATATAACATGAAATAAACATCACCAACCCTCACCAACCCTCAAACCCACGGTAACTCATATATTTGGCTAAGATAGGAAAAAACCTGTCAAAGCTAGACACTCCTCTTTCTTTTGGGATCAGCGCTAAGAAGGAAGAGTTTGTTCCTCCTCCAATTCTGACGCAGGACTGGTATTTCTTGATGATCTTGGTGAGGTCTGACTTGATGATGTCCCAGTTGTTTTGATAGAATCTGGCCGTGAAGCCGTCTGGGCCAGGGGCTTTGTCTGGATGCAACTAATCTAAGGCCTCTTTAATTTCTTGTTGATCCACTTCCTTGGTTAACTTGTTGTTGACATCTTCATGAACACAATTCTGAATCAGGGTCAATGGATAAGAAGTAGGGTCGATGGCCGCGTCCTGAGTTTCTGTGTAGAGGGATTCGAAAGTTTGCACAGCTGTCGATTNTGATGCATTCAAAATTCGTTATGGTCTGGCCCTGAGTGTGTATTTCCATTACCTTTTTGAACTGCTTTCGGGCCTCCGCTTTCTTGCGGAAGAACTTAGTATTCTTATCCCCTGCTTCTAGCCAGAGACACCTAGACTTTTGTTGCCAGTACTTTTCTTCCTCTCTGCAAGCTTGGTGCCAATTTTTTTGTAGCTTTGCCTCTTGCTGCAAGCTTTCTTGGGTGGTTTCCGAGTCTTCCATTCTGATCTGATGGATTTCTAGTTTCCTTTGCGCTTCTTGACGATCAACTGTTGGACTAGAGAGGGTTTTGGCTCAGAGCTTTAATGCTACATTTAGTCTTCTGAGCTTTTCTTCCCAAAAAAAGAAGGGGGAACCTTTCACTGTTCCATTCCAGGTTCTGGAGACCAAGGTTGGGTAGCTTGCCTTCTGGATCCACTTAGGATTGAATCAG
>SNQJ01S0168951.1:10371-20739 GCA_010110895.2 Picea sitchensis | reverse complement strand
GGTACCTCCCATCCAATGCTAGGGGTACTCTTCTTCCCCCTTAGCCCCCCAAGCTGGAAAGGGGCCACACACTCACTATCCAGAGATTTCGACTAGCTCCCAGCTCACCTCGCAAGGCCGAGCTACCACTCCTCACCGATCTGGGTATCCCAACTCCCACAAGTTAAGTCAATCAAGTGGATATTTCTGCAGCGTAACGTTGTGCAAAACAGAAGAGATCCTACCTCCATCTCCTCCCTTCATTATATAGAGTTTCATGGTTCCTTACTTTCCTAAAATCTCATTTAATTAAGTTTTTAAAATTTAGTTCCTAAAAATTCCTCCCTGTACAAATGTCACCCATCCCCTTCATTTCTCCATAAATTAATTTCTTTAATTAATTAATTATCTTTATTTCCCTCGCCCACCTAGAGTTACTCCTAGAATTACTCCTAGGTGTCCCCAAATTCTCTTACAGGTTTTAATGACTTTCCCTAATATTAAATTGCTAGTTTTGTTTAACTTAGAAGGCTCGTGAATGGTAGATAATTTACTAAGTTTGACTTTCCTCTTTCTCCCTTATGTTCCCTTTTAACCTTTTTATGTTTACCTCTTTTCCTAGTTTCCTAATATTTTAGATTTTCCCTCTTTCCTCTTTTTAATTAGAACTCAAAAAGGCAGATGTGGAAATTAACCCTTTTTCCCTTTTCTCATTTAATTAATATATTTTAAATTATCAAAAACAATAAAACAATTAATTCCCTTTTTTTAAAATTTTATTCCAACATTTTTTTTTTATAAAAAGGATAAAATTTTACCATTAACATGATTTAGACCTAGACCTTAATTTTTGTGATGGGCGACATTTTATTAGGGAAAATGTTTTTTTTTTAATTTTTATCACATTGTTCATCCTAAGGCCATCTAGGTTCATTCATTTATCAATAACCTTGTGACATGCCCGTCAGGATGCACTATGTCCTCCAAGGGTACCACTCACCTCATATGTTCCCTTGTGCGACGTGCCCTTAAGGATGCACCACGTGCTCCAATTGTGCCACTCACCTCTTGACTGACTTGGTAGAAATAAAAAACCCCTAGAGTCAATACTCCACCAGGTGAACTTGTTAGAGACTAAGGGCCTCTAAGGAATAAGGCCCCTGCCTTATTGTGTGCCCCTTAGAATCATTGTGAGCAACTATCGTAGTCTTCCCTCATGGTATCGTGGGTCCTCTCGAACTAGGTAAACGTTAACCTATAGTTCGAGCCACGATGGGAGTGCTGGTAGGCGGTGGCAGGGTTGTTGTCCACCCCTCTACCTCAACATATCTGGTAGCCGTGTGTGACCCCTTTACTCCACATGTGAGTCTGGTCGACAAGCTATCGCCAGCCCGCATCATCAACAAATCATGTTAGAATATATCCATATCATATCATCTATTCAGATGAACTAATATCACAGTAATACAATCAAACCCCAATAGTACACTCCCTGACTCGATCTGGAGGCCAAGGGTTTCCATCGATGCCTTTGCATCCTCGAGGTCCAAAATCCTGCACACTCAGTAAAACTGATTCAATAACAGTTGTCTATGTCAATGCAGTAAAACAACATGTCATCAAACCATAACGCCTCATAATCAAAATCAAAAGTTTTAATAGCATAATAATCCGGATCACTTGTCAGCAAGTGTCTTCAAAGAATAAGTTCTCTTAGTACGCCAGAGTGGGATGTTACATACACCCCCTCTAGGTCTAAACTTGTCCCCAAGTTTCACAGTATATATGTCGATATAAACTATATCACAGTATCATATGTCTATCTATCAAACAAAAATGGAAACTGCTGGTGCATATCATATGTGTCCTCCCAGGTCGTCGAGTGTGGACTATAATTGTCCCACTGGACCTTGACCTGTTCTATCGTTTGACACCATAGTTGTCTAATGTGATGATCCAAGATGTGGATTGGCTTAGCTGTGAGCGCTCCCTCATCTGATACTTGGAAGGAAATCATGTCAATAACATGTGTAGCATCACTAATATAATGTCTCAAAACAGATACATGAAAAACATCGTGCATGCACCTCAAAGAATTAGGCAAGCCTAGTTGATAGGCCACGGGCCCCTTTCCCTCCACAATCTCGAAATGTCCCATGGACCTAGGAGAGAGTTTAGCTCCCTTCCCAAACTTGATCAAACTTTTATGTGATTTAACCTGCAAGAAGAGTCGATCGTTGACCTCGTAACTATGGTCAAGACGGTGTGCATCGGCATAGATCTTCTATCGATCCTACACTTCTTTAATCCTTTGTATTATTGTTTTCATTTTCTCTTCCATTTCTTGTATCACTTATGGTCCCACCAGGACCCTATCCTCAATCCAATCCCAACTCAAAGGCGTCTGACATGGTCGCCCATAAAGAAACTCTAAAGGCACCATCTTAATGGTGCTATAGTAGCTGTTGTTGTAAGTGAACTCCACTAGTGGCAAGAATTCTTCCCAATGCTTTTGTTGGTCCATCACGTACATGCGCAACATGTCCTCCAAGGTCTGGTTTGTTCATTTTCTCTACCCATCAGTCTTCGAGTGATACGCAGTACTAAAGTTAAGTTGGGTTCCCAAGGCCTCTTGGAAACTTGTCCAAAATCGTCTAGTAAACACCGATCCTCTATCTCCAAAATCGTCGAGTAAACACTGATCCTCTATCGGAGATAATCCTCTTAGGCACGCCATACAGCCTCACAATCTCATTGATGAAAACTCTAGCTGTGTCAGGTGCTTGATACATCGTATGCATAGTAATAAAGTGAGCACTCTTCGTCAAAGTGTCTACTACTACAAAAATTGAGTCATGTCTCCTTGTCATCAGTGGAAATCCAACAGTAAAGTCCATCGAAATAACCTCCCATTTCGATTCCAGAATAGCGTGTGGTTGTAGTAATCCTGCTGGGTGTCTATGTTCAGCCTTTACCTGCTGACATTATATACATCTGTCCACATAGTTGACTATGTCTTCCTTCATTCCCTTCCATAAAAATAAGGGTTTAAGGTCTGCCCTCATCTTCATGACTCCCGGGTGAGCCATGTAAACTTCTCTATGAGCCTCGCTTAGGATCAACATCCTCAACTTGTCATTCAGTGGTATGTAGATCCAATTTTTAAACCTCAATAAGCCATCGCTATCAAACAAAAATCCTTCAAATCATGGTACCATCATTGTGTTTTGTCCAATAAAACCCTTGACCTCTTTGTACCAGTCATCATAACTTTGTAAAGTTGGAATCTTTTCACACAGATTCGTCTAAAGAGGCAGCACTGAAAAGATGTGTGGTCGCTGACTCAATGCATCCACCACTCGGCTCACTGTTCCTTTTATGTAAGTAATCTCGAAGTCATACTCGCTAAGCAATTTTGACCAACGTCGTTGTCGCGTGTTCAGGTCGCTTTGCATAAATATGTGTTGTAGTCCATAGTGGTCAATCTTTAGTTCAATTTTTCATCCAACAAGGTAGTCTCTCCAAACCTTCAAGGCATATACAATGGCTAACAACTCCAAATCATGCATCGCGTAGTTTTCCTCATGCCTTCTCAGTTTCCTTGAAATGTAAATGATCACTCGTCTATCTTGCATCAAGACCCCACCTAAACCTTCCTTGGATGCATCAGTGCATACCAAGAAGTCCGCGTCCATGTCAGGGACCTTTAGTATCGGTGTTGTTGTCAACAACTCCTTGAGCCTCTGAAATGCTTCCACGCATTTCTTGGTCCAAACAAGCTTCTTGTTCTTCTTTTACAACTCCATGATTGGATTTTCTATCTTCAAAAATCCCTTGACGAACCGTCGATAGTATCTGGCTAAACCCATGAAGCTACGCACTTCCAGGGAATTCGTCGACGTGGGCCATTCCATAATAGCCTCGACCTTGCCTAGATCCATGGAGATGCCTTCGCCGGAGATGACATGCCCTAAGTAGTGAATCATCGATTGATAAAAAGAGAATTTGGACAACTTCCCATATAGTTTGTGCTCTCGAAGACACTATAGTACCAAGCGCAAGTGCTCGTCATGCTCCTCCGTCGTCCGAGAGTAGATCAAAATATCGTCAATGAATACTTGGATGAACTTGTCCAAGTACTCATGGAACACCCCGTTCATCAAACTCATAAATACCCCTAGGGCGTTTGTCAGTCCAAATGGTAAAACAATAAATTCGTAATGTCCAAACCTCATCTTAAAGGCGGTCTTAGGGATGTCATCTTCCTTAATCCATAACTAGTGGTATCCTGATTGCAAATCGATCTTTGAGAACATCGTCACGCTCTTCATTTGATCGAATAGATCATCAATCCTCAGCAACGGATATTGATTCTTGATCATGGCCTTGTTCTATTGACAGTAGTCAATGCAGAGCCTCCACGACCCATCCTTCTTTCGTATGAAAATAATAGGCGCACCCCATGGTGACACGCTCGGACATATCAGTCCCAGGTCCAACAACTCCTTCATCTACATTTTCAACTCTTGTAACTCCGGGGTCGACATCCGATAAGGCATTCTTGATATCGGTTCAGTCCCTAATTTTAGGTCTATGGTAAACTCCAATTCCCTCTTTGGTGGTATCCCAGGTAACTCCTCCGGAAATATGTCTGCAAACTCTCTCACCACCGGAAGGTGTTCTAAACCTTCCGCTATTCCCTTCTCATTTAATGCAGGGATCGCATAAAGCTTAGACCCCTTGCGCATGCTCTTTCGTAGCTGTAAGGAAGAGATGAACCTCAAGGAAACTTCCTGGTTCTGTCCAACAATCACATGTCTCTGTCCCTCATCATCAACCAAGCTCAACCATTTCATCTTACAGTTGAGTATCGCCTCATGCGTTTCCAACCAGTCCATACCAATCACGACATCATAAGATTCTAGGATTGTGACGTACAGGTTGGCCCTTGTGACAAACTCTCCCAGGTTAAGGACACATCCCGTAACCTTTCCTCCAACCTTTTGTTTGGATCTCGAGGCTATCTCTATGAAGCTAAAATCATCCTGTTTGACTGCCTTTCCCTTAATCCTTTTTAGTGATGCACCAGAAATGAAACTCTTGGTATCACCGGGATTTATCAAAATACTAAGGGTTTGGTTAGCGAAGGTACCTATCGTCTCGAGCATTGACAACTGATGCTCTACCTGGTAGTTATTCACCGCTGCATGAATCTGATGGGCCTTGCCCATATTTCCCACCATAGTGGGTTCGACTGATCCAAATTCTTTAGTACTCTCCACCGAGCGGTCACGCTGGTAGTGTGGCTCCCCACATGTCCAACACCCCTTCTTCAACCCAGTAGTCCTGGTACCCGAAGTAGAAGATGATGGCCCACCGGCCTAGAATCCTGGTCTGTTCTGATGAACAAGCCTAAACTGTTGTTGCTGCGGTCGATGTTGTTGTTTATGCTGTGGTCCCCGATAAGGTGTCCGTTGTTGAGGCATCATTCACTGAGGTGTAGTGAAAGTGGATCCCCTCTAGAAGCCACGATATCCTACCATATGTCTGGATGGTGTCTGATGCTGCTATGCTCCAGATGACACCTGCCTTGCTGGCCTCGCTGGAGTCCTAGTCTGACCCCCCATGATAATCTCCTCCTCTGCTATGAGGGCCTATTGGATGACATCATGCAAGGTTTGAGGCATCAAAACCCTGACCTTTGCACGTATGGTGTCGTTAAGGCTGAACACAAACCTATTGACCTTAAGTTTCTCAGTATTAAGGTGTGGAGCATACCAGAGCAGTTCCATAAAATGGGCCTCATACTCGGACACCGTATGACCACCCTGTTGTAGGGCGTTGAACTCATTGAGTTGATGCTCAATGAATTCCTCTGAAAGGTATCTCTCTCAAAACCATTCCTCGAACAGTTTCAATGACATGTCTTTGATGGCCACGTTCAATTGCGGTAGGAGTACCTTCCACCATAGAAGAGTGCTCCCCTTTAGTTGAAAGACTGCCATGCGGACCTTCATGTTCGACGTATAATCATGAAGTGAAAAGCACATTGCCATGTTCTCCAATGGGGCACCAAAGAACTCGAGAAATTTGACCTTCTCGAGTTCACGGTGAAAGCTACCAGTACCGACCGGAGTGAGCAATGGAACCTTAGCGAGTGTTGGCGCCCTAGCCTCATCTCTGTCCAAACAACTAATCAGTGCCTCAGACATGCACTGAAAATATATCATCATTCTTACCACATCACCAACTATTATATGCTCCTATCTGACAACCTACTTGTCTCCCTGGGGGTTAGATCCCTCATGCATGTATGCTACTAGAGGTGTTACACCTCCTCCGCTAGCACCCCTTCGTCTTCCTTTATGGCATCCTCTAACCATGATTAGCTGCATGAATACAAGTCAAATCAATTAGTAACATTATAATCAAATCATATCAACGAAATCCATAGCGATCCCAAGTCACGGGTTGAACTTGCTCTGATACCACATGTAATGTCCCCATCTGGTACGACTCATATGATGTACAATCGGTAAAATAACCCTTATTTTTTTTTTTGTGTGTATGTAGGAAGGTATTAAATACATTATATTCAACATCGCAACACGACGATGAACACAGTGCATGCAACTCACGCAACAACAACATAATGACCTAACATAAAAGCACATCAAGCACCTAGAAGCAATGTACGGCATTCAATCGATGAAGAACAAGAATGACTACCCGCCCATCCTACCCTGCAATGGTTAGGACCTCTAGGACACATAAGCCACACTCAAGCCCAGGTTCCCATTGATTTTCACCATCTAAGGTCTCAAGGCTGGCGACTGTTATGAGGAACAAGGAGGTGTCTACATTCCGCCCGACACAAGCAGACCAAGCCTACTAGCCAAAGCACAACATCCCTATCTAGATGGAGGACTCTAGATAAAACCGATGCGATAGGGGCCAAAATAACTAACCAGGAGTCTATGCCTATGCCCACACCCTCAACAACAGCTTGTCAAGACGCAAGGTGATGTTATTCAATAACAAAAATGTGTGCTATTACACATCTTTCTCAACAACAAAAACCCTTATCAGTTAAGAGAGATGCTTAAGTGTTGAGGAGTGAACTATCATAAGGTTTTCATTATGATGAAGGTGACCCACTCAGGTGACCAAAATGCACAAAAGTTACCATTATCCCAATATGTCAAGGGTGATCTAAATGCACTTAGATAAGTAAACTACTTCACATTCCAGGAGATAAGTTGCTGATATAATAAATTATTTCGCTTTCTAACTTGACAAGTCTAAATTAATCTGCAATCACCACCTAAAATAACCATGGAACAATATATAACCATCATTCCCAGTTTAATGTTTAACTCTATTAATCAGCACTCTTAACAACATTAATTTATGACGCTATCCACTGTGTGTATAGATTATTGTAATTATGACACCATCAACACCATTTAATTACATTCGTTGTCCCACAATACTAAAGGTATTAATATATCACAAGTTGTCTAAAGAATGTCATTCGGTAGCCCTATTAGAAAAACACGTGTTCTATCAATTTAGAAAAAACTACAATAGGAAAAGCATATTTGTGTATTCAATTTGTAGCGAGCAGGCCGGGCATAAGATAAGGGACACACTACCATATTCAATGCTTCACTAAGGCTGGGTAAAATACATTTAATTATTGAATGCTAAGACCATCAATCTTACTGCCAGGATTTACTGTAGGTAAAATTACATGCCAAAATCAAGGTGGTGGGGAAATCGCTGCCCAAGCGTTGTAGATAAACATTGTCCCCAAGAAATTAAGATGCCCCAACTCAAACACTTCCAACATTAGTTGGGCAATAATGGGCAACAATGCTTCCATAAGGTTGACAGTCAAAGGTTTGTTGTCAGAAAGAATTGATAACACCAATAGGGAAAGCTGCCAATACCCAATCACAACGCATCTACCACCAGGTCACCACACGTCCACACTTGAGGTCTACATTCATGGCATCCACTGGCTGCTTTTAAAAGCATAACTGAACGGCAAAGTTTGAGAATCACAAAGGCTAAGACTAAAATCATGGAATGGTAAGGCTGTCACGAAAAGGAATAACGCTAACAGTAAAAGCGTTGCAGACCAACGTCACACCACTATATAAAGACTCCACATAAAACGTTGAGTCCAAAGATTGTGGTGAGTGAAATAGCCACCGTCCATGAAGTGACTATCCAAAATATTTAAAAGGCATATTGTCTTAAATCGTTGTTGGAAGGGAGAGGGGAAAACCAACGAAATATCGAATGTGAAAAGGAGTACAAACCAATCACATCCAAGGAAGCGAACCTGGGCGATCTTCAACAACCCACTCTAAACCCAATCCTACCACCCACTGCAACATAGATTAAGTGGAGTTGGTTGAGCTATAATCTCACTTTCCAAGGATGGGGCTAACTGGTAAAAGACCCTCGCGGTTATTAAAGGTTGGTGATTTCTCAACGAACACTACTTGCTTAAAAAAGCCAAATCATGTATCAATATTAAAGGCACTTGGTCTCCATTCATAGGCATAGGGGCAAGGTCAAAGACAACCATCAACATTACCATCAAATCACTACAGGAAATCACGCTACAGGAATGGCTGTGGAAAACATGCATTGAAAATAAAAGAAAACTCTACAAAAAAAACTATACCAGAATTATAAATTGTCGACACCTAATAATTATAATTCACTACTTCAGAAATATTACAGAAGTACTAATTGTTGTATTGTAGATATAAAAATTATAAAAAGTTTAATATTAGAGATAGTAAAATCGCTTTTGTGCAATCTATAAAATCGATCTTAGGGTGTCTATGAAAAATGTAGTCAGGTAAATAAACAATTTGTAACTCAATCAAGTAGATAACAGTATTGACTGCAGAGTATCAACAAATAAGAATCCAGTGGCCAAGGGCAGAGTATATTGCAGGCCAAGAATGTAAACGTAAGGTAAATTTTGGTAGAGTAAAAGGCATACTAGAAGCAAAAAACACAACAAATTGCCAAGAGAAGCCAAGAACACATACTTAAACCATTTCCAGGAGCCAAATTATAAAATACAGACTTAATTTAATTATTTTACATTACTAGGATATCAATAAAATTTGTCGACTGAAATTAGATCTGTTACATTATCAGGACACCAATAAAAATTCAGACTAAATTTAAATCTTTTTCATCACTAGGAGACCAATCCAACATAGCCAATAGTAAGAGAATGCAAGGATTTAGTGGAATAAGTTATTGAAATGATCACCAGGAAAACTAACACGACACAAGAATTCCAAACGCAAAGGTACTTTTGCTAGAGGGAACAAGACAACAAAATGCCAAGGACAACAAAAGAGGTAGATGTCTGATAGGTTCATCCTTCGCTTCATCATCCTCACATAGAAAAGAAGGGCTTTCATATCCATAGGTCTTTTAATGTTAAGGTGATGACCGTAGATCAAGCTTATGGCCGATTGCTTAGGCGAGGACTAGTGAGCTAGGGACGAAGGCTAAACAACCACGAAGGTCACAATCAACATAGAAAGGTGGTCAAGATGTGTGGGGAAAAGAATCCATGGGAATCAATCTATCATCGAACTAGGCTAAGAAAATTTCAGAAAACCCCCTAGACAAACAGATCACTTACCCAAGTAAAAAAATGTAGATTCAAGCATAAGTTCTAAAACAATTTACCATACAAATCGAAGAAAGTTTACCATTTTCTGTTCTGAGTGGACGTCCCACGTGCTCCTTGAAACTCCCGCATTCTGACCGACGAGAGTTCACCAGTACCTCCCAACCAATGCCAGGGGTACTCTTCTTCCCCCTTAGCCCCCCGAGCCGCAATGGGGCCACACACTCACTATCCAGAGATTTCGACTAGCTCCCAGCTCGCCTTGCAAGGTCGAGCTACCACTCCTCACTGAGACGGGTATCCCAACTCCCACAAGTTAATTCTATCAAGTGGATATTTCTGCAGCGTAACATTACACAAAACAGAAGAGATCCTACCTCCATCTCCTCCCTTCATTATATAGAGTTTTGTGGTTCCTTACTTTCCTAAAATATCATTTAATTAAGTTTTTAAAATTTAGTTTGTAAAAATTTCTCCCCATACAAGTGTCACCCATCCCCTTCATTCCTTAAATTAATTAATTTAATTAATTTAATTTCTTTAATTAATTAATTATCTTTATTTCCCTCACCCAGCTAGAGTTACTCCTAGAATCACTCCTAGGTGTCCCCAAATTCTCTTACAGGTTTTAATGACTTTCCCTAATATTAAATTGCTAGTTTAGTATAAATTAGAAGTCTCTTGAATGGTAGATACTTTACTAAGTTTGACTTTCC
>SNQJ01S0168951.1:0-10321 GCA_010110895.2 Picea sitchensis | reverse complement strand
CAAGTCTAAATTAATCTGCAATCACCACCTAAAATAACCATGGAACAATATATAACCATCATTCCCAGTTTAATGTTTAACTCTATTAATCAGCACTCTTAACAACATTAATTTATGACGCTATCCACTGTGTGTATAGATTACTGTAATTATGACACCATCAACACCATTTAATTACATTCGTTGTCCCACAATACTAAAGGTATTAATATATCACGAGTTGTCTAAAGAATGCCATTTGGTAGCCCTATTAGAAAAACACGTGTTCCTTCAATTTAGAAAAAACTACAATAGCAAAAGCATATTTGTGTATTCAATTTGTAGCGAGCAGGTTGGGCATAAGATAAGGGACACACTACCATATTCAACGCTTCACTAAGGCTGGGTAAAATACATTTAATTATTGAACGATAAGACCATCAATCTTACTGCCAGGATTTACTGTAGGTAAAATTACATGCCAAAATCAAGGTGGTGGGGAAATCGTTGCCCAAGCGTTGTAGATAAACGTTGTCCCCAAGAAATTAAGATGCCCCAACTCAAATGCTTCCAACATTAGTTGGTAAATAATGGGCAACAATGCTTCCATAAGGTTGACAGTCAAAGGTTTGTTGTCAGAAAGAATTGATAACACCAATAGGGAAAGTTGCCAATACCCAGTCACAACGCATCTACCACCAGGTCACCACACGTCCACACTTGAGGTCTACATTCATGGAATTCATTGGCTGCTTTTAAAAGCATAACTGAACAGAAAACTTTGAGAATCACAAAGGCTAAGACTAAAATCATGGAATGGTAAGGTTGTCACGAAAAGGAATAACGCTAACAGTAAAAGCATTGCAGACCAACGTCGCACCACTATATAAAGACTCCACATAAAACATTGAGTCCAAAGATTGTGGTGAGTGAAATAGCCACCATCCATGAAGTGACTATCCAAAATATTTAAAAGGTAGGTTGTCTTAAATCGTTGTTGGAAGGGAGAGGGGAAAACCAACGAAATCTCGAATGTGAAAAGGAGTACAAACCAATCACATCCAAGGAAGTGAACCTGGGCGATCTTCAACAACCCACTCTAAACCCAATCCTACCACCCACTGAAACATAGATTAAGTGGAGTTGGTTGAGCTGTAATCTCACTTTCCAAGGCTGGGGCTAACTGGTAAAAGACCCTCGCGGTTATTAAAGGTTGTTGATTTCTCAACGAACACTACTTGCTTAAAAAATCCAAATCATGTATCAATATTAAAGGCACCTGGTCTCCATTCATACGCATAGGGTCAAGGTCAAAGAAAACCATCAACATTACCATCAAATCACTACAGGAAATCGCGCTACAGGAATGGCTGTGGAAAACATGCATTGAAAATAAAAGGAAACTCTAAAAAAAAAACTATGCCAGAATTATAAACTGTCGACACCTAATAATTATAATTCACTACTTCAGAAATATTACAGAAGTACTAATTGTTGTATTGTAGATATAAAAATTATAAAAAGTTTAATATTAGAGATCGTAAAATCGCTTTTGTGCAATCTATAAAATCGATCTCAGGGTGTCTATGAAAAATGTAGTCGGGTAAATAAACGATTTGTAACTCAATCAAGTAGATAACAGTATTGACTGCAGAGTATCAACAAATAAGAATCCAGTGGCCAAGGGCAGAGTATATTGCAGGCCAAGAATGTAAACGTAAGGTAAATTTTGGTAGAGTAAAAGGCATACTGGAAGCAAAACACACAACAAATTGCCAGGAGAAGCCAAGAATGCATACTTAAACCATTTCCAGGAGGCAAATTATAAAATACAGACTTAATTTAATTATTTTGCATTACTAGGATATCAATAAAATTTGTCGATTGAAATTAGATCTGTTACATTATCAGGACACCAATAAAAATTCAGACTAAATTTAAATCTTTTTCATCACTAGGAGACCAATCCAACATAGCCAATAGTAAGAGAACGCAAGGATTTAGTGGAATAAGTTATTGAAATGATCACCAGGTAAACTAACACGACATAAGAATTCCAAACGCAAAGGTACGCTAGAGGGAACAAGACAACAAAATGCCAAGGATAACAAAAGAGGTAGATGTCTGATAGGTTTATCCTTCGCTTCATCATCCTCGCATAGAAAATAAGGGCTTTCATATCCATAGGTCTTTTAATGCTAAGGTGATGACCCTAGATCAAGCTTATGGCCGATTGCTTAGGCGAGGACTAGTGAGCTAGGGACGAAGGCTAAACAACCACGAAGGTCACAATCAACATAGAAAGGTGGTCAAGACGTGTGGGGAAAAGAATCCATGGGAGTCAATCTATCATCGAACTAGGCTAAGAAAATTTCAGAAAACCCCCTAGACAAACATATCACTTACCCAAGTAAAAAAATGTAGATTCAAGCATAAGTTCTAAAACAATTTACCATACAAATCGAAGAAAGTTTACCATTTCCTGTTCTGAGTGGACGTCCCACGTGCTCCTTGAAACTCCCGCATTCTGACCGACGAGAGTTCACCAGTACCTCCCAGCCAATGCCAGGGGTACTCTTCTTCCCCCTTAGCCCCCCAAGCCGCAATGGGGCCACACACTCACTATCCAGAGATTTCAACTAGCTCCCAGCTCGCCTTGCAAGGCCGAGCTACCACTCCTCGCTGAGTTGGGTATCCCAACTCCCACAAGTTAATTCTATCAAGTGGATATTTCTGCAGCGTAATGTTACACAAAACAGAAGAGATCCTACCTCCATCTCCTCCCTTCATTATATAGAGTTTTGTGGTTCCTTACTTTCCTAAAATATCATTTAATTAAGTTTTTAAAATTTAGTTCGTAAAAATTTCTCCCCATACAAGTGTCACCCATCCCCTTCATTCCTTAAATTAATTAATTAAATTAATTTAATTTCTTTAATTAATTAATTATCTTTATTTCCCTCACCCAGCGAGAGTTACTCCTAGAATCACTCCTAGGTGTCCCCAAATTCTCTTACAGGTTTTAATGACTTTCTCTAATATTAAATTGCTAGTTCAGTATAAATTAGAAGGCTCTTGAATGGTAGATACTTTAATAAGTTTGACTTTCCATTTTTTCCCTTATGTTCCCTTTTTCCCTTTTTATGTTTACCTCTTTTCCTAGTTTCCTAATATTTTAGATTTTCCCTCTTTCCTCTTTTTAATTAGAACTCAAAAAGGCAGATGTGGAAATTAACCCTTTTTCCCTTTTCTCATTTAACTAATATATTTTAAATTATCTAAAATAATAAAACAATTAATTCCCCTTTTCTTTAATTTTATTCCAACATTTTTTTTTATAAAAAGGATAAAATTTTACCATTAGCATGATTTAGACCTAGACCTTAATTTTCGTGATGGGCGACATTTTATTAGGGAAAATGTTTTTTATTTTTTTATTTTTATCACATTGTTCATCCTAAGGCCATCTAGGTTCATTCATTTATCAATAACCTTGCGACGTGCCCTTCAGGATGCACTAGGTGCTCCAAGGGTGCCACTCGCCTCATCTGTTCCCTTGTGCGACGTGCCCTTCAGGATGCACCACGTGATCCAAGGGTGCCACTCGCCTCTTGAATCACTTGGTAGACATCAAAAACCCCTAGAGTCAATACTCCACCAGGTGAACTTGTGGGAGACTAAGGGCCTCTAAGGAATAAGGCCCCCTCCTTAATGTGCGCCCCTTAGAATCATCGTGAGCGACTGTCGCAGTCTGCCCTCATGGCATCGTGGGTCCTCTCGAACTAGGTAAATGTTAACCTACATTTAGAGTCACGATGGGAGTGCTAGTAGGCGATTGCAGGGATTTTGTCCACCCCTCTCCCTCAACATATCTGGTAGTCATGTGTGACCCCTTTACTCCACATGTGAGTTTGGTCGGCAAGCTATCGTCAGCCTACATCATCAACAAATCATGTCAGAATATATCCATATCATATCATCTATTCAAATGCACTAATATCATAGTAATACAATCAAACCCCAATGGTACACTCCCTGACTCGATCTGGAGTCCAAGGGTTTCCATCAATGACTCTTCATCTTCGAGGTCCAAAATCCTGCACACTTAGTAAAACCGAGTCAATAGCACCTGTCTATGTCAATGCAGTAAAACAACATGTCATCAACCCATAATGGCTCATAATCAAAATAAAAAGTTTTAATAGAATAATAATCCAGATCACTTGCAAGCAAGTGTCCTCAAATAATAAGTTCTCTCAGTGCGCCAAAGCGGGATGTTACATGGTGCAAATGTTTCATTGTAATCAATTCCAAGTTGTTTTGTAAATCCTCTTGCAACTAATTTTTCCATGTACTTCTATACATTTCCTTCTTCATCTTGATTGGTTTTATAAATCCACTTGACACTAATGACATCCTTGTCATCAGGTACATCTACTAATTTCCATGTTTGATTGTTCTCTATGCATTTGATTTCTTCATCCATGGCTTGTGCCCATACATCATCTTTGACTGCTTCTTCAAAGATTAATGGATCATCTATTTGTTAAAATAGAGAAAAAACAGAAAATGAATTTTTCGCGTCTTCATTATAGATGTCTCATAGACCTATTATATTTCTTGGTAACAAACTTTCTAATGATGGATCGGGAGATGTAGAACTGCTTGAATTGCTTGCTAGTGTTTGTTGCGCTCTAGGTGTAGACTGCACACTTACTATTCTTATTGGAGTATTTTGCACAATGAGTTGTGTCGCAGTGCCAGGTGTAGAAGGGACTGCACACTTACTTGTACACAACATTTGAACCACTTCATCTTATGTTTCGTCATGTTGCATTTCATCAATAATTTTGATTGTCTTTGCTATGGTTTCATCCCATGCTTCATTCTTGATCCAGATTATTTTCTACATGCAATGAGAGTGGAGATATAATAAATAAATGTACAGAGATATCTCATATGGAATAATATAAAAAAAATGTATCATAGATGCAACTATAAACACAACGATACAATAATAAACAATTTTCTATTAATGAGAAAAAATGTACAAAGACTGTAAAAATACAGAGTGAAAGACTCGCTAGAATGGTGGAAACTTATCTCTTAGAAGAGATGTGTCCGCTTCTTGCATTCGCAAGAAGATGATTTTACAATGACACTCCAAAGGCCTTTTTATCATAAATAAAATCAAAAACCCTAACCCCAGAATATGAGAATCCAATAGTTTTGTGGACCCCATTTTTGGGTAGTTTGGTGTATCAACTTCCCGAGGTCATAACTTTGGCATACGATCTCCAGTTTGGATGCATGATAGCTTGTTGGAAAGGTATCTTTGAGGAGATTCATTTTTGGGCCTCAATCAAATCCTTTGGCTATCATTGAGAAGCTTGATCCCGAAAAAACTTCATTTAAGTCCTCTAAATGGCCCCGAAAGTTAAAAACTGCTAAAAATAGTAAATTGCCAAAATTGTCAAAAAATTGTTTTGAGCTAGTTGGAAGAGGTGGGTGGCCACCGATATCCACTTGGATCAGTCCTCCATCATTAGGAAGAAATAGTATCCATTCTGTTTAGTTACCTAGGGAGAGGGGAAAACGATTGAATCTTGGTGCATTGCTTCACTTGCTGAAGACATTGCGCTGTGGAAGGTTGTCATGAACCTATTGCTGGCAGGGTTGAATATGTTCAACCAATAGGGATACATGAGATTTATGGGTGTAGAAGGAATATTTGTTCTTTTTTTCATTTGTGTTGACCTGCTTCTATTCAATAAAGGGTTCTTGTCCAAGGTTGTAGTAGTTGTAGTATCCTTTTATTCACCTTTCGAACAGATTCTAAAGAAGTTGAATTTTGTAGTATGAGATACTACCTTGTGGCATTTTTTAGGTGGGACAATAGTTGGAACTACCTCTGGTATCCTGTAGAGATGACTCCCCAGAGTAACAATGACACTACGAGGTTGAGACTCATAGAAATCATGTCCCTCCCGCATATATGGTTGGCCCAAGAGAACATCACAGACATCAAGTGGGGAAACATCACATAATACCTCATCCTAGAAGGGTTGGATGTTGTATGACAATAGGAACTGCTGGCTGACATGAAGATTTCATCCCTGGAAAAGCCACCCAATGTTGTACGATTGCGGTGTGGTGTTGTCGACAATCCCAACTATTTGACGACCTGTACTAAGATGAGGATCTTTTGGCTTCTACTATCAACAATAAAATGCAACGAGTTCCCCTCCACCAAGATCTGTGAATGAAAATGAACTCCCCCTCTTTAGTATCTGTGGGTTCTTCTGGGTGAATTGTTGTGGTTAAGAAAATAACTGTGGGGTCTATGTCAATGATCTGTTTTCTATCAATATTTTCTGAATCAGATTCTAAATCAGGGTTTGGCACCTTATATTTTATCTCAACCAACAATGACTATTTTGATAGACATTCATCGGTGTTGTGCTAGGGGATTTTGTGGAAATAACACAATTTTCCGATGTCCTTATTCATCTTTTCGTGACCCTTTTTTTCCTATAGTTTGGATTGGTTTTCGAGAGACTGCTTGTTAGGGATGTCTTTATCATATTTTGGTTGCGGATTTGCAGATCCAAACTCCCGTTTGTTCTGGTGCTTAAATTTCTTCTTGAATTAAACAACATATCGATAAGCAACACCGAGTGATGAGATGTCTAGAAAATCCATTTCAGTTTGGATGTATTTGTGTAGAGCCCCACGGTATTTCAAAACCAAATTTTGTTCAGAGTCTTTGATACTTAGCTTGGTGTGAAAGGTATGGAAGGTATTGGTAAACTTTGGAGCTGTTGGGCCCCTCTCTTTCTACAGTGTGTTCCATCTCATGTATTGGTCCTCATATTTTCCAAGAGGATAATAATGTTCATTTACCGCATGCACAAAAAAATTCCATGTGGGTTCGACCCCATATAATCCAGACTCTTCTATGGAAATTTGCTACCAGTAAGTTTTCCAACAAGTTTTTACATGGGGGAGACCCTTCAGGAGTGCAGAGGTGATATTTTCCCTCTCAGAGAAATTATGAACAAAGAAATAACCTTTTATCATATTTAACCATTTTTCTAAGGCATTTGCATCTATCTGTCCTTCGAATATGGGAATATAAAAATTAAATTGTACCTTGAAAGGAGAGGTGCCTCCAAAGTGGTCATTTGATGAAGACTTTCCTGTTGTTATCAGCAGGCGTTGAAGGATGTGGGAAAATTTCTCCATCATTTCATCCCTTTGTCGCGTGAGAGCTTGCTCAAGCAACCAATTAATATAATCATATTTTATGTCATTTATTTTTTCTTCTTCCATGGAGAGTTTCTTGGGTGTGAAAGAGAAATAGTATTCAAGAGAGACAATATTGAGACCCAACTTGCTATACTCTGACCTCATAGGAGACATGGACTGAAAAATGATCAAGAGCAACCTCCTCTGATACCACTAATCCAGATTATTTTCGGCACGAAATAAGAACGGATATATAATAAATAAATGTACAAAGATATCTTGGATATCCAATAATATAATAGAAATGTATCAGATATGCAACCATAAACACATAGATATAGTAATACACAATTTTCTATTAATGAGAGAAAATGTACAAAGACTATAAAAATACAAAGTGAAACACTCACTAGAATGGTGGCATCTTATCTCTAAGAAGAGATGAATCCACGACATGAATTCACAAGAAGATGATTTTACAATGAGGCTCCAAAGGCCTTTTTATCATAAATAAATCCAAAACCCTAACCCCGAAATAAGAAAAGCCAACATTTTTGTAGACCTCATTTTGGGAACTTTGGTGTATCAACTTCCCGGGGAAGTAACTTTGGAATATGATTGTCGTTTGGGGAACATGATAGCTCTTTAGGAAGGAATCATAGAGGAGATTCACTTTGGTGGCTCAATTAGATCCTTTGCCTATCATTGGGAAGATTGATCCCGAAAATCCTTCATTTAGGCCCTCAAAATGGTCGTGAAAGTTAAAAACTGCTAAAAATAATAAATTGTCAATATTGTTAGAAAATTGTTTTGAGCCAGTTGGAAGAGGTGGGTGGCCATTGATGTCCACCTAGATCAATCGTCCCTCCTTAGGAAGAAATGGTCTCCATTACGTTGAGTTCCCGAGCAAAAGGGGAAATCAATTGAATCTTGGTGTGTTGCTTTCCTTTCTGGAGACATTGCACTGTGCAAGGTTGTCATGAACCTTTTGCTGGCGAGGTTGAATCTGTTCACCTTGTCGGGATACATGATATTTCTAGATGCAAAATGAATCTTTCCTCTTTGTTGCATTCTTGTCAAGCTACTTCTATTGGATAGAAGGTGCCTGGGCTGAAGCTGTAGTGGTTGTAGTATCCTTATGTTCACCTTTTGAACAGATTGTGAAGAATCTAAATTTTGTAGTATGAAATACTACCTTGCGGCATTTTTTACATGCGACAGTAGTTGGAACTACCTCTAGTATCTTGTAGAGATTACCCCCAAGAGTAAAAATGACACTACGGGGTCAAGACTCATAGATAGCATGGTGCTTCCACATATATGTTTGTACCAAGAGAACATCATAGACATTGAGTGGGGAAATATCACATAATACCTCATCCTTGAAGGGTTGGATGTCGTATGACAGTCAACACTGTTGGCTGACACAAATATTTTGTCCCTGGCGAAGCCACCTTATGTTGTATGGTTTTGGGTGTGGTGTTGTCAACAATCCCAACTGTTTGATGACCTCTACTAAGATGAGGTTCTTCTAGATTTCGCTATCAAAAATAAATGCAGGAAGGTCCCCTTCACCCACATCAGGATCTATGGTTTCTTTTGGTTGAATTGTTGTGGTCACGACAATAGTAGTGGGGTTTGTGTCGATGATTTGTCTTCTATCAATATTTTATGAATCATGGTTTGGCTCCTTGTCTTTGATCTCGACCACTAATGAATGTTTTGAGCAACATTCATCAGTGTTGTGCCCGAGTCTTTCATGGAAATCACACCATTTTTCGGTGTCCTTCGTCTTTCTGTGACCCTTCTTTTCCTATGGCTTGGACTGGTTTTCGAGAGACTGTTTGTTAGGGTTATCTTTATCATACTTTGGTTTTTGCGGATTTGTAGACCCTATATCCCATTTGTTCTGGTGCATAAATTTCTTTTCTATTTTAATAGCATATCAATAAGTAGTACTAAGTGATGAGATGTCCAGAAAATCCATTTCATCTTGGATGCATCTATGTAGAGCCCCACGGTATTTTAGAACCAAATTTCGTTCAAAGTATTTGATACCTAGCTTGGTGCGCAAGGTATGGAAGGTATTGGTGAACTCCAGAACTTCTTAGCCCCTCTCTTTCCGCAATGTGGTCCATCTCATGTAATGGTTCTCATAGTTTTCATAATTATAATATTGTTCCTTTACCGCATCCACACAAAATTCCCAAGTGGGCTCGGCCCCATATATTCCAAACTAATCTATGTAAATTTCCTCCCAGTCATTTTCCCACCAATTTTTGACATGGGAGAGAGCCTTAAGGAGTGAAAAGGTGATATTTTCCCTGTTGGAGAAATTATGAACAAATAAATAACCTTCTAGTATATTTAACCATTTTTCAAAGGCATCTGCATCTATCTCTCCTTCAAATATGGTAATATCAAAATTAACTTGTACCTTGAAAGGCAAGGTGCCTCCAATGTGGTTGCTTGATGAAGACATGTTTGTTGTTATCAACATGCATTGAAATATGTGGGAAAAATTCTCCATCATTTGGTCCCTCTGTCACGTGAGAGCTTGCTCAAACAACACATTAATAGAATCGTCTTCTCTGTCGCTTTTCTTTTCTTCTTCCATGGAGGGTTTCTTGGGCATGTGAGAGAGATTCTATTCAATAGAGATAATATCAACACCTAACTTTCTATTCTCAAACCTCATCAGGGACATGCACTGAAAAATGATCAAGAGCAACCTGCTTTGATACCATTGATCCAAATTATTTTCGGCATGAAATGAGAGAAGAGATATAATAAATAAATGTACAAAGATATCTCAGATATCCAATAATATAACATAAATGTATCAAATATGCAACCATAAACACAGAGATACAGTAATACACAATTTTCTTTTAATGAGCGAAAATGTAGAAAGACTTTAAAAATACAGAGTGAAAGACTCGCTAGAATGATGGTAGCTTATCTCTGAGAAGAGATTTGTCTGTTACTCGCATTCAATAAAATATGATTTTACAATGAGGCTCCAAAGGCCTTTTTATCATAAAGAAAATCCAAAACCCTAACCTTGGAAGATGAAAATCCAATAGTTTTGTGG
>SNQJ01S0168948.1:20750-31478 GCA_010110895.2 Picea sitchensis | reverse complement strand
GTCTTGATCCAACTTCTGTCAGTAAGTTGATTAAAGGGTGGTAGATGGAAGACTTGTGAGAAGGGTGAGCAAGACTGCCTCGGGCAACAGGCCTTCAGAAGCTTGAAGAAGAAAAACTCAGAAGCCAAGATCCTCTTGGTCCAAAGTTTCAAGGAACTGAAGGGTGACTCGACTGGATCCTCCAATTCCAAGCCATTCCAGCGCTGAGAAAACACAAGAACTGATTAGAAACGCTGCGACTGTTGCAGTGATCCAACATACATCATCCTACAACAACGCTACTCGACTGGATCCTCCAATTCCAAGCTTTTCTAACACAGTAAACAAAGAGATGGAAAAAGAGGCTGACATCCATAAAGTAAGAAGTCTCAAATGCCTTATACATTAACCAGAGTGACCAGCGCTGCAACAAAACTTTACAATCGGGAGCCTAGCTCAACCATCAACCCTTACAAAAATGGCGAAAATGCCTACATATACTCCAAAACAACAAAAACAACAAAAACAAGACGTTGCATTAAAATATTGCGTCTTCATGTCTTCTGACAGTCTGCCCATGCAGACTCAGGATGATCGTGCGCCTATGACAGACGGTACCTTAACTTCGTATGGCCTTTGCAGGGGAGGTAGCCGAAACATTAAAGGCCAAAATGACGTGTGTAGACTTCTCTGTCTAATCGAGGACTTTCACATGGCTTCTTTGAAGAACTGGGTACACAGGACCCTCTCGAGCGGACCGCTTGCCAGACCTTCCATACCTTACACTTAATGCATGAGGAGAGGTTTCACCCACCCCTTCTCGCCTTTATTTACTCCAAGCGAAGGCCGGGAGCGGGAACGTATCAGATGGTACCTGGAGATCGAGACGATCCTTTCGGCGACTGGATTCGGTGCCTTTGGCCCCTTTCAGCACAGTTCCTTTCTTTCCCAAGTGACCACGGGCTGTGACCCTGTGTTTATTCCCAGAGTGCTTTCGACGTTCGCGAATGGAAAGAGTTAATCCTTTCTTCTTGAAATCGCGATGAGCGAAACGCCGAGACGGCTTAATCTGGCGCCACGCGCCCCCTTGGATCTGACGGTTCTGAACTCTCCCGACAATGTTGCGGCCCCCAGGTCCTGGACGCTCTTGTTACTTCGCGCATCGGGGATATGAGGGAGCTGCTACTTGCGCTTCGAAGCCGTGATGGGTGAAAAGGCGGGGAGCCTAATCACACGCCAGGTGTCCGCTTCGGATGGACGAATGAGACTGCCCCTTGATACCGTGGGCCCGACTTTGGGCGCCATCGATGCTTCGGGGTTCGGGGTTTCGAAATATACAACGACATGAAACCTTCACCCCTTGAACTCGCGAGTGTCAAAAAGCCGACGCGACTGGATCTCGCGCCACGCGTCCCTTAGATGGACGACTGTTATTCTTCCCTGCATGCAATATGGGTGTGATCTATTTGCGCTAATCTCAACGCAACTCTACTATCCGCGATTTCCCGCTAACCGCCGATCTGCTCTTATGAAAGGATCTGGACCGTCGTCAATATAATTTCGCTTGCTTACCGGCTGGAAGCTTGAAACAAGATTTTTCCATGCTATGCTTGGGTGCTCCTCGTACAACTTGCAGACCCGAATACTCTTGTGCCTAGGACAAGAAATGTCGCTAACAGAAGCCAATCCCACTAATAAAACCTAGACCTTGACATGCCTCGTCGAAATATCCCCAAGGTAAAGACTTGTCCACACATACCTCCGATATAATTCTTTGTGGTTTAACCTTTACAATACAAACTCAATTCTCAACAAAGTTTGAAAAAGGAACATTAACAGGACAATTTATTTTCATCTTAACTATTCTACCACAATTTAATCAACATCAATAACTAATGTTTCAAATTTAAATAATCAATATATAATATGTTTTACATTTTAAAATTTCTTTTCATTTTTATTTTCATAATAAAAAATAAAAAATTAAAAGAACTTTTTTACATAATAAAAAAATATAAAATTAAAAGAACTTTAACTTAACTTACCTCAAATACTAATAATATAGTATATGTGTTATAGTATAATACGTATAGTATATGTGTTATATCATTTCATGGAAAAACAATATTATGTAAAGATTGTGATATATTTTTGTCTTGTTTTATTTATTTATTTATTTCCAAAGTAGTAGAAAATGTCTCTATTTATGTATTATATTGCAAGTTTAAAAAAAATAATAATATTTGACTTTGAAACATATTCAGGATGTTTAAAGTCAATTTAACTTTACCCCACGTATATATACATTCCATGCAAGATGTTTATGTTAGTTGAACTTAGACCTCTTTTAATGTTTATATATTCCATGGAAGATGTTTCACCCAATGTGGAAGTGGGGCTTTGTGAATCTCTCCACCCATGTTTCGTTATCTCCTTAGCACAAGAACAAAAATAAAGCCTTATTTTTTCTTTTGGAATTGATATATCTATACGACTAATAAATAAAAGAAATTGAGCTCTCATTAATGTTATATATATATGTTCATATTTATTAAACTATTCATATCTTTATTTAACACTAAACTTATTAAATAATATATTTATGTAAGGGTGGCAGGGGCGGGGAGGGGGAGATCATTGATCTCTATGGATTAGAAAGGATATTTTTCAAATGGGCTTGGGCCATACTTCAAATAATTAGGCAAAAGCTTTAGATTTAGATTTATATATGGGGTTGAAAGTCATTAACGTTGAGCTACTCAAAGAAATCATTGTAATTGGTGACTTTGAAATAATCATAAAAGGGATAAGGAAGCAAAACATAAGCAGGAAGCCTAATTCGATCAAAGTTTTACAAATAATTGTTAAAGAAGAGGGAATATTTCGAAAGCTAGAGCATAATCATGTCCTTAGGAAAATGAATCACAGAGGTGATCTTCTAGTTAAGGAGGCCCGTGATCTTTGACAAGGAAACTTAGGAAAAATAGTGAGTTTCACATTCATTTTTTACCTTAGGGAATATGTGGCAAAAAAAAAAATGGGGGCAATTCACAACACTAATTATGTTGAAATAAACCCTTCATCACATCAAGAATACGTGTCTCCCTCCCTTGAAATGGCATGAATGAAGACTTGATTAATCCTTTCTCTGGTTCCATTTGGTTCGTCACCTATATGGAGCATGCATTGGTTTATGGAGTGTACCATCCTTTCATTATTATTGAAGGTGGGAGATCTCCTCCCCCTTGCCCCCCCCAAACCTCTGATACGGGAGCAGAGTTCATACAAGACAACCTTCCCGTTCTAAGTGGATATGGGAGTAGAGTTCATACTCCCTCAGCTTGTCGACATTCAATTTGGAAATTTGAAGTAGGGGTAGTAAGGCCTCCTGGTCTTGCATTTTGGCATAAGTTTCTCTTTTTTGTGTCTTGGTTCAATCTGCATTATACGTTTTGCTTCCTTTCCCACCCCCCCAAACTTGTGTATTTTTGCAGCTTGGAAATGAGGACCACGTGGACAGGGAATGATGTGAATTTTCATTATACTAATTATGACTTGTAGGAGATGAATAGGTTAATGAGATTACAAGACACATAAATGGGGACACAAAAGAGGAATGTGGCTCGTCTAGAAGAAAAAATTCACTTGCAGGAGCAAATAAGAGACATGGAAATCACATTGATATTAGAGGTAGACAACAACCAAGCTTGATATATTCACACACTACAACATGACAAATCCGCTCTTAGGCAGTTTATGGCCTCCATGCTGCATGCACAAGTAAGGGTTCAAAAAAATACAGTTACCTCAGTCAGTTCTATTGTAGCTCAGGATGGTGTTACAACTCCTCAGTACAATTAGGGACAGAACAAAAAGACATAGCAATAGTAGCATGTGGACACCACACTTAAGATTTCATAGACATGTTTTATGTTTTTTAGAGTTTCTTATATTTTAGGTTCTTTTGTTAGGATTTACACCTATCGATACTAAAGGAATTTTGTAGTTGTTTTAAACACATTTGAAAAGCATGAGGTTGAATCCTCAGATCAAGATAGATCTCTCACTCTACTTTTTTAACTTTTTTAACTTTATCGTTGTTCAACTCTATTGTAGCTTCTTTATTAATACAAAACTAGTCGTTCTTGTTAAAAAATATTTAAATACATTTATGCATATTTTCCATGTGCAAGAGTGAATGTTGAAATTGTGAATGTATTTGTCATGTTTATATGCATTTCAAATCAAAATTACACAAAATAATTATTATAATTGCAATTCTTGAAGGTTGAAGCTCTCTTATAGTCAAATAGACAAGCTGCTAATTTAATATACCATATTTTAGAAAAAAAAAATCCTCTAATTTTCATTAATTTTTATAAATTATTACCCATATACACGAGTTGTTGATAATCTCTTTTAACATTTTTTTCCCAAAAACAAAAAAACAAAAAAAAATCATACTTTCTATATAAGTGAAATTGAGAGTACATTCTTGAGGTGTATAACACTTGCATCAAGAACTAGTAAGCATTATATCCACTGTTGTATATTTTACCGACCTTTATAGGCCAACAAAAAAAACTAAATGAAAACCAAAGAGCAGAGGCCTAGTGAGGCATGGTGAGACTTATTACATATCTAAAAAATCACATTCTCTTTTATATATTAGTTTTCGATTAGAAAATTCTTCAATAACCAACTTATTTAAATCCAGAAGGCCTAGGTTAGTCACCTAGACCCAATTGTTCATCTAATTGATAGTTAGCTATGAATCTCTAAATACCTACAAATCAAGATAATTCTTATCCACTGCACTTCTAGGAGTGCAAATAAAGCTTTAAATTTTCCTTGGTTGTTGGATCCATGTCCAAGATTTTCTTTGCTTGTGAAGAAATGTGAGTTCGAGATATACAAAAAAATTTCCAAGCCATAGTTACGATCCAGACCTTGGCAGGCACCATAAAAAAAACCCCAAGGGACTTCCTTATTGATATCTACAACACTTACCACACGAGTCTTTTTTAAATACAAAGGGATTGTACATGGAGAGTAACGCCACTGCTTGTTGAGATACCTTGAAGGATGGGTAGTGATTGTCTTCAAAAAGATTGGCATTACGAGAGAGCCAGACTCCCCAATCAACTAGAACAGGTAAGACTCTACATGGCTTTAGCAATATTTGAGCAAAATAGTCACAGAAACAATCTACCAAAGAGCCCCTATCCCATAAATGATCCAAGTTCAACTGACCTTCGATTTCATACCATACCTGGTGAGTAAAAGGACAATCCAAAAAAGTGTGGGAATCGGTTTCATAATTTCTCTTGCACATATAGCAAGAACCCAACCCCATTTTGTTCCACAATTGTAATCTATCCTAGGTCAAGACCCTACCTTTGAGCACAAGCCAAAAAAACATAATATCTTTCATTGGGTATTTTATCTTCCAAAACTTCTTGAACCACCATTGACTTGTTGTATCCTACAGATTCTACATCGTTAGATATCCGAGTTTGGCCGAATATACCCCCCTTTAGTGTTGTAGGACCATGCAATTTCATCATCAAAAACTGATAATTGAATGTCAACCTTTTTAAATTCATCAATGTACAAAGTCTAGCATTGATGCCAAACTGCTTCAAAACCTATGTCTTCCGCATTTAGTCACCCTTGTCTTCATATCATCGAGTAAGCAACATCTCCAATACTATTGAGATCACAACAACCTATCTCCCAGAGCTTAGCTATGAGGGCCTTCAAGAGGAATATGCTTTCTTCGCATTCCACTATTGCATTTGTACCAATTCTAACCCCCGATCATGATCCCACCTCCTAGGCTAGAAATTGACCAATTAGAGGAAAAGCAAGAGTAATTGCTTTCCATTGATTAGAAACATTGTGAATTGGATTCTTGATCCTTCAGATCCAATCCATGATTGTTCTAGGTGAAATGTACTGGTTAATTAAAATCCTCCACCATAAATTTTCCATAGTCAAGAAAACCCAAAGAGATTTTGCAGCCAAAGCTTTCCCAAAAATGAAAACATCCTTTAATCCCCATCCCCCAAACCCCTTGGGATTTGAAAATTGTTTCCAGCTGACCAAATGAGACCCCAAATATTCAGTGCTACCCTTCCAAAGATAATTGAAACATAATTTTTGAATCTTGTTGAGTACTCCTTCTAAGATATGGGCTAGAATATGCCAATAGACTGAATTGCTCCAATTACCAATTACCAATTAGTGATTTAACTAGAACTAGTTTGCCACCTAGGGATATCTATTTATTGCACCATAAATTTGTTTTCTTTTTAATCCTGGAGAACTGTGGGTATGTGTTATATTGTTTGCACAACCAAACCTAGTGTCCGTGTTGCATTGGGTGCGCGGGGGTTCGGGGGCGAAGCCCCATAAATTTTTTTTGGAGGCTTTTTGCGTCCATTTTTAGTGTTTTTTCAGCACATGGTTTTCTTCGACAATTTCCTAATTTCAGTTGAGGAATTGGGGTTGTTGACTAATTCGGGTCAATGGATTAGGGGTTTTGGATGCCGCGAGATCCTATATATATTGTATTGTAAACAATGAAGAAAACATGATGATGAATAAAGAATTAGAGGTGCAGCTCTAAACATGTTGTTGGTTTTGCCGATTTGGGTTTCCAGGGTAAAATGTCTATGTAATGTGTGTGTGTGTGTGTGCTATTGTAACTTTTATGTTTTTATTAAGAATCTATTTGCAGTAATTAATTGTACAAGATTAAAATCTACATTTGGTATTAGAGCAGTTATTGGCTTCAGGGGGACGCCTTTGTGGCTAAGGGTTTGGCTCGGGTATGTGATAAACCTTGTTACAATGGGATCTTTGCAATATCAATTCTTCAGGTGAAAAGAAATGGTGAGCAATTAAAAAATAGAGATCGAGAAATTTAATGGTCAAATTTTGAGCTATTGAAGCTCAAGATGGAAAATCTGTTGGTGGACAAAGATCAGTGGATCGTTGTGGATCTAGGTATTGCATATACATGAATGCCAGCATAAGACTGGGTAAAGTTGGATAAGAAGCCAAAGAGAACAATCTGGTTGTGTCTCTCAGATTTAGTATTACTGAATGTATCAGGGGAAGCTACAACCCAGGAATTATGGGATAAGTTAGGGGATTTGTATCAGTTTAAGTTTCTGGTAAACAAACAATTTCTGTAGAAGAAGTTGTACAAGCTAAGGATGAAATATGGAGACTCGGTGGCAGAGCATCTGAATGCCTTCAATACTGTGGTAATTCAACTATTTTACATTGATATTAATATTTCTAATGAAGATAAGTGTATCAATTTATTGTGCTCTTTATCGGACTCGTGGGATGGTCTGGTTGTGGCCATAGGTAGTAATTCAACTACCTTAACTTTCGATGACGTGGTCTCATCCTTGTTGTTGGAGGAGATGAGGTGGACAAATATGTAAAGTTAGAGTACAAATGCCTTATTTACAAGAGGACACTCCCAAGAAAGAAATAAATCTAAGTCCTCAAGTGAGAGATCTAAATCTAGGGGAACATCTAAATCTCCCAGAAAATTTGTGAAGGTATGTTGGAGATGTGGAAAAGAAGAGCACTACAATAAATAATGTAGATCCAAAAGTGTTGAGAGAGGGAAGGGATCTGACGATGTTCCTTATACAAAAGAAAAAACCTCTACGGACGATGGAGGAGACGTGTACTTGGCTTCTTCAAGCACACATGTAGATCATGAGGCACGATTGATTAACTTAGGTGCATCTTTTCATATGACTCCCCACAGGGAGTGGTTCTGCGAATATGAAAGGTATGACAGAGGTGATGACTTGACGTCCAAAATCATAGGATGAGGAAAATTCAAGTTGAAGCTCATGGATTGAAGGATTATAACACTCCCTGATATTCTGCACATCCCATGATTGGCCAGCAAATTAATTTTTGTAAGCAAAATGGATGATGTAGGCGTAAAAATAGTGTTTGAGAAAGGAACCTATAGGATGGTTCGAGGAGCAATTGTGTTGTTGAAGGGAGTTTGGTTTTGAACTCTGTATAAGCTGCAAGGAAGAACTATTAATGATGGGTGCAATAGTTTTGTTGTTCTTGATATTGGAGTTGAAGAAGAAAAAAATTCTATAGTCTCTAGAGAAAAGACTATGTTGTGGCATCAAAAACTCGAGCACATTGGAGAGAAGGGCCTTAAAGTACTACACAATAAAGATATGGCCAATTTCTCTCTGGATTTTGATTTATGTGAACATTGTTTATATATGAAGCAAAATCGTGTAAGATTCTCCTCTAGAGCTACGAGAGCAAAGGGGATTTTACAGTTGGTGCACAATGATGTGTTTGGACTTGTGTTAGTTCCATCACTGGGAAATTTTGTGTACTATGTCTCATTTATAGATGAATTCTCAAGGAATACATGGATTTATTTCTTCAGGAAGAAATATGAAGTCTTGGAAAAATTCAAAGAGTTTAAGGATCTTGTGGAGAATTAAACAGAGAAGATAATTAAGGTTTCGAAGATGGATAATGGTGGATAATTTTGTGAAAACGAATTTGAAGAATTCTATAAGAAGTGCGGTATAGAAAGGAAAAAGACTACTCCATACACTCCTCAATAGAATGGAGTTGCAAAAAGGATGAGCATGACGTTGATGGAAAAACCAATTAGCATGCTCAGTGGTGTCGATATAGGATATGAATTCTTGATAGAGGCAGTGGGTACTACATGTTACTTGGCTAATCGATCAACCTCATTAGCGCTGGATGACAAGACTCCACATGAGGTGTGGACTGGTAAGAAACGCTCTCTTACACATCTCAGGGTATTTCACTATGATGCCTATGTTCACGTTCCAAAGGAAAACATGAGTAAGCTAGATAAAAGGCTGAAAAATGTATCTTTATTAGGTATAAAGATGGTATGAAAGGTTATAAGCTTTAGAACCCATAAACTAAGAAGGTAGTGTATAACCAAGATGTGGTATTTAGAGAAATCAAGTATGTTGTCAAACAATAAGTCCTATCGTGGAAGAAGAACCAAATAAAATAGAGTTTTCATTGAAGGATAATGAATAAGACTCTACAGAAGAGAAAGAATAAGAAGAAGAAGAGACTCATACTTCAGTATTGAGGAGATCGGTTCGGGAAAGAAGGCAACTAGAAAGGTATACTCCACCTAATTTCCATTCAAATTTTGCTTTGTTTATTATTGATGATGATCCTAGGACTATTAGGGAGGAAGTGGATTCAGAGCATGGCAAACTCTAGAAAAAGGCCATGGTAGAAAAAATGGCAGTCTTGGACAAGAATGAGGCTTGGGATCTAGTGGAGTTGTCGATTGGAAGAAATCCCATTGGCAACAAATGGGTGTTTAAGAAGAAGTTGAATGCATATGGGAAAGTGGAGAAATACAAAGCTTGATCAATAGCAAAAGGTTATTCCTAGGTAGAGGGAATTGACTTCGGTGAAATTTTTTCTCATGTTGCCAAGTTAACTTCTATTAAATTTCTTTTATGTGTTGCTGTTGCTTTTGATTTTGAAGTAGAACATATGGATGTGAAGACAACATTCCTACATGGGGATATATAAGCAGAAATCTACATGAAGCAACTAGAAGGCTTTGTCATGAAGGGAAAGACAGAGTTGGTATGTAGGTTGAAAAATTCCCTATATGGGTTAAAACAATCACCAAGGATGTGGTATAAAAAATTTGATACTTATATGTTGGGACTTGGCTTCACAAGGAGCAAAGCTGATAACTGTGTGTATTTCAAATTGATTAGTGACCGTCTTATATTTTTGGTCTTGTATGTGGATAATATGTTGTTGATAGGAAACAATAAGAAGATTATCCAGGATGTGAAAACTCAATTGTCCTCTAAATTTGACATGAAGGATCTTGGTGTTGCAAATTTCATTTTAAGCATGGAAATTAAAAGAGATTAGGAAAACATGAAACTCTGGTTAAATCAAAGAAAATATGTGGAGACAATATTACAGAGGTTTAATATGCAGGAATGTAAATCGATCAGGGTTCCTATTGATGTAGGTGTAAAGTTATTTGCGGATCAATGTCCCAAGACACATGAAGAGAAAGAGGACATGTCTCATGTTCTGTATGCTAGTGCGGTTGGGAGTTTGATGTATGCAATGGTCTGTACTAGACCGAACATTGCACATGAAGTGGGAGTTTTGAGTAGGTATATGTCAAAACGAGGGAAGGAGCATTAGACAACAATAAAAAGGGTTTTCAGGTATTTGTGTGGAACTACTAGTTATGGATAGTGCTACCAAGGAAGACTAGGATTGGAAAAATTGTTGGACATACATGGGTTTGTTGATGCAAACTGGGCTGGAGATCTGGATCGTAGAACATCTACAAATGGGTATGTGTTTAACCTCTTCGGAGGAGCAATTAGTTGGATGATAAAAAGACAGGTTGTAGTAGCACTCTCAACTACAAAAATTGAATACATGGAAGCCACCCATGGAAGCAAGGAATAAATATGGTTACAAAGATTGTGTTTAGGTATTGGGTTAGTACAACAAGCTGTAAATATAGACTATGACAGTTAGAGTGCAATCTTCCTGGTGAAGAACCTGACTTATCATTCAAAGACAAAGTGTGTTGATGTTTAATACCACTTTGTGAGAGACATGATTGAAGACAAGAAGGCGTTGCTAATGAAGGTGGACACTTTGAAGAATGTTGTAGATTCATTGAAAAAGTAT
>SNQJ01S0168948.1:0-20740 GCA_010110895.2 Picea sitchensis | reverse complement strand
GAGGTTGCCCCCTCGAAGAGGCTCATTATCTGAAATTATCTCTTTTTCAAGGCGTTGAGTACTTTTCCTGAGGTTTTTCTATGCTATATTGATGTTTGGTTCTTAACATTGTAGCATCTCATTTGCATCCTAAGATTGCATTTATTGACTCTTGAATGTCCTCGTGGTCATAATTTACATCATAATTCCATCTTACTAGGGTCTTAGGGTCTCCTCAGTGTCTTACTATCTTCATAACATCCTACTTGCATTATTTTTGCATCTTGGGTGTCACATAATTGTCTTAATTATGTTGTATTAGCATCCTCGATTTGGATCCACCCCCACCAAATTCCCAATGTGTCCCTAAGTGGACTCAAGAGGCGATTTGCAACTCACCATAAAAATAGTTGGTTGTGTTAGAATCTAGACACTGGAATATAGATAAAGGCCCCCCCCCCTTGTTATTCCATTTCTTGGACAATCTCTAGTGCTAGGGTTTTTCTCAGTAAGTGACAATGCAATGAATAACACTAGATCAGATGATTGTGGGTAGTGTGGTCATGTGGGCCTTGGATAAGCACACTTATAGGAGCTTAGAAAACTCAATTATGCTACTCGGTTTGGATTTTTTTCCATCCCACTAAATTCCCATTGTGTCCTTGAATGACTTCAGGAGGTGAGTTACAAGTCTCCGTAAAACTCTATTCAAGGCTCAAATGGATGAAACATCAGTTGTGTTGGACTCCATACACTAGATTACATCTAGGGGCACTTCTCCCCTGTGATTCGATTGCCCAAATATGTTTTCATGGATGATCTTTAGAGCTAGGGTTTTGTTCAGTAAGGGACAATGCAATTTTTGCACTAGGGGTCGGTTTTGAAAAAAAATGGCTCAGGCGATTGTGGGTAGTGTGGTCACATGGACCTTGGCCAAACACACTTGCAGGAGCTTATGTAACTAAATTATGCTGCTTGGTTTGGATTTTATGCCCTTGGACCAAATTCTCAATGTGTCCTTGAATGGATTTAGGAGGTGAGTTGCAAATCACAATAAAACTCTAACCGAGCCTTAGATGGACAAACCTTTGGTTGTGTTGGAATCCATACATCAGATTACAGGTAGGAGCACTCCTCCCCTGTGATTTTCTTGCCCATAAAATTCTTTCTTGGACGATATTTGGAGCTATGGTTTTGCTTAATAAGGGACAATGCAATTTTTGCAATAGGGGTCGATTTTGAAAAATATTGGCTCAAGTGATTATGGGCAGCCTGGTCACGTGGGCCTTGGCCAAAAACACTTGTGGGATCTTACTGAACTCAATTATGATGCTTGAGTTGGATCCCCCCCCCCCAAATATCAAATTGTCAATATGTTCGTAAATGGCTTGAGGAGGCGAGTGACAACTCACCATAAAACTGTAACCTAGCATCAGATGGATGAACCATTAGTTGTGTTGGACTCCGAACACCAGATTACATCTAGGGGCACCCTTCCCCTATGATTCCATTGCCTGGAAAATGCTTTGTTTGAGGATCTCAAGAAATAGGGTTTTGCTCAATAAAGGGCAATGCAAATTTTAAACTAGGGGTTGATTTTGAAAAACATTATCTCGGGTGATTGTGGGTAATGTGGTCACGTGTGCCTTGTCCAAACACACTTGCTGGAACTTATGAAACTCGATTATGCTGCTCAGTTTGGATTTTATGCCCCCAAAACGAAATTCCTAATGTGCTCCTGAGTGGATTTAGGAGGCGAATTGCAAGTCACCATAAAAATCTAATCAGTTCTTCGATGGATAAACTGTTGGTTGTGTCAGACTTTGGACACTAGATTACAATTAGTGGCGCCCCTCCCCTATGATTTAGTTTCCCAGTAAGGGACAATGAAATTTTTGCACGTGGGGTTGATTTTGAAAAATACTGGCTTGGGTGATTGTGGGTAGCGTGGTCATGTGGGCCTTGGCCAAACACACTTGTGGGATTCTATAGAGCTCAATTATGCTGCTTGGTTTGGATTTTTTTCCCTTGGACCAAATTCTTAATATGTCCCTGATTGCCTTGAGGAGGGGAGTTACAACTTGCCATAAAATTCTAACTAGGAATCAGATGGATGAACTATCGATTATGTTGGACTCCTGACATCGTATTAAAGCTAGAGGAACCCCTCCCATGTGATTTAATATCCCAAAAAATGATTTGTTCAAGGATATTAGGAACTAGGGTTTTGCTCAATAAGGGAAAATGCAATTTTTGAACTAGGGGTCGATTTTGAAAAACACTATCTCGAACGATTGTGGGTATTTTGATCACGTGGGCCTTGTTCAAACACAACTGCAATAGATTACAAAACTCCATTATGTTGCTCGATTTGAATTTTATGCCCCAAAACAAATTCCCAGTGTGTCCTTGAATGGTTTTAGGAGATGATATGAAACTCCCCATAAAACTCTAAACGAGCCCCTGATGGACAAACCATTAGTTGCATTAGACTCTGGAGACCAGATTATATCTTGGGGCACTCCTCCCTTGGCATTTCGTTGCCTAGAAAATGCTTACTTGGACAATCTCTGGAGCTATGGTTTTGCTTAGTAAGGGACAATGCAATTTTTGCACGAGGGGCCAATTTTGAAAAACATTGGCTCAAGTGATTTTGGATTGCATGGTCATCAGGTTCTTGGCCAAACACACTTGTAGGAGCTTACACAACTCAATTATGCTACTCAGTTTGGATTTATGCTCCCGAACCAAATTTTGAATATGTCCTTGAATGCCTTTAGGAGGTGAGTTGCAAGTCACCATGAAAATCTAACAGGGGCTCAGATCGACGAACCATCAATTGTGATGGAATATTGATAGTGGATTACAGTTAGGGGCACCCCTACCATATGATTTCGTTGACTGAAAAATGCTTTGTTCGAGGATCTCAGGAACTAGGGTTTTTCCGAGTAAGGGACAATGCAATTTTTGAACTAGAGATTGATTTAAAAAAAATAATCTCTCAAACGATTACGGGTAGTGTGGTCACATGGGCATTGGTCAAAAACACTAGCAAGAGCTTACGAAACTCAATTATGCCACTAAGTTTGGACTTTATGCCCCCAGACTAAATTCCTAATGTGTCCTTGAATGGATTTAGGAGGCGAGTTGCAAATTGCCATAAAACTCTAACCAGGCCTCAGATGGATGAACCATTGATTATGTTGGACTCTATACACCAGATTACAACTAGGGGCACCCCTCCTTTATGATTTCGTTGCTTAGAAAATGATTTCTTGGAAGATATCCAGAATTAGGGTTTTTCTTAGTAAAGGATGATGCAATTTTTGCACTAGGGGTTGATTTTTAAAAACATTGGCTCGAGTGATTATGGGTAGTTTGGTCACATGGGCCTTGGACAAACAAACTTGTAGGATCTTACATAACTCAATTTTGCTACTTAGTTTGCATTTTATGCCCCTGGACCAAATTCCCAATGTGTCCTTCAATGGTTTCAGGAGGCGAGTTGCAACTCACCATAAAACTCTAACTGTGCCTTGGATGGATGAACCTTTGGTTGTGTTGGACTCCTGAAACTTGATTACAACTAGGGGCACCCATACCCTGTGATTTCGTTGCCTGGAAAATTATTTGTTTGAGGATATTTGGAACTAGGGTTTTGCTCAGTAAGGGATAATGCAATTTTTGAACTAGGTGTCAATTTTGAAAACCTCTATCTTAGATGATTTTGGGTAGCGTGGTCATGTGGGCCTTGGCAAAACACACTTAGAGGAGCTAACAAAAATCAATTATGCTGCTTGGTTTGGATTTATTTCTCCCAAAACAAATTGTTAACATGTCCTTGAATGGCTTAAAAAGGTGAGTTGCAGCTTGCCATAAATCTCTAACCAGAGCTCAGATGAATGAATTGTTAGTTGTGTTGGACTTCTGACACTGGATTACAACTAGGGAACCCATCCCCTATGATTTTGTCACCCAAAAAATGCTTTATTCAAGGATCTTCATAACTAAGGTTTTGCTTAGTAAGGGACAATGCAATTTTTGAACTATGGGTCGAATTTGAAAAACACTGTCTCGGGCGACTATGGGTAGTGTGGTCACATGGGCCTTGGACAAACACACTTTTGGGAGCTTATAGAACTCAATTATGCTGCCCAGTTTGAATCCACCCCAAACCAAATTGTCAGTATGTTCGTGAATGACCTTAGGAGGCGAGTTTCTACTCACTATAAAACTCTAACCAGGGCTCAGATGGAGAAACTGTCAGTTGTGTTGGACTCTTGACACTGGATTATAGATAGGGGCATCCATCACCTATGATTTCATTTACTGGAATTTTTTTTCTTTGAGGATCTCTGGAACTAGGGTTTTTATCAGTAAGGGACCCACCGCATGTAATTCCATTGCCCGGAAAATGACTTTGTTTGAGGATCTCCCAAACTAGGGTTTTGCTCAATAAGGGACAGTGCAATTTTTGAACTAGAGGTTGATTTAAAAAAACACTATCTCAGGGGATTGTGGGTAGCGTGGAAACATGGTCCTTGGAAAAACAAACTTGCGGGAGCTTACAAAACTCAATTATGCTGCTCAGTTTGGATTTTTTTTCGTCAGACCAAATTGTCAATATGTCTGTGAATGGCTTTAGGAGGTGAGTTGCAACTCACTATAAAACTCTAAGTGGGGATTGTATGGATGAACCATCAATTGTGTTGGATTATTGACACTGGGTACAACCAGGGGAACTCCTTCTATGTGATTTCATTTCCCAAAAAATGCTTTGTTCAAGGATCTCTGGAACCAGGGTTTTGCTCAGTAAGGGAGAATGCAATTTTTGAACTAAGTGTCGATTTTGAAAAACATATCTCAAGAAACCACATGGGCCTTGGCCAAACACACTTGTAGGAGCTTACAAAACTTAATCATGCTACTCATTTTGTATTTTTTTACCGCAGACCAAATTGTTAATATGTCCCTGAATGACTTTAGGAGGCGAGTTACAAATCACGATAAAACTCTAACAAGGTCTCGGATGAACAAATCATTGGTTGTGTTGGATTATTGACACTGGATTATATCTAGGGGCACCCTTCCCCTAATATTCCATATCCCGAAATATGCTTTGTTCGAGGATCTCTGGAACTAGGGTTTTTCTCTGTAAGGGACAATGCCATTTTTTAACTAGGGGTGGATTTTGAAAAACATTATCTCGAGAAATTGTGGGTAACATGATGACATGGGCCTTTTCCAAACACACTTGTAGGAGCTTACATAACTCAATTATGTTGCTTGGTTTGGATCCCCACATACCAAATTGTCAATATGTCCCTAAATGACTTTAGGAGGTGAGTTGCAACTTGTCATAAAACTCTAAGTGGGGCTTGGATGGAAAAACTTGGTTGTGTTCGAATCTTGACCTTATATTACAATTAGGAGCACCCCTCCCCTATGATTCACTTTCCTGGAAAATGATTTGTTCAAGGATCTCCAGAACTAGGGTTTTTCTCAGTAAGGGACAATGCAATTTTTAAACTAGGGGTTGATTTTGAAAAACACTGTCTCAGGTGATTGTGGGTAGCATGGTCATGTGGGCCTTGACCAAACATACTTGCAGGAGATTACATAATTCAATTGTGCTGCTTGGTTTGGATTCCCCCTCTCAAACCAAATTACTAATATGTCCTTGATGGCTTTAGGAGGCGAGTTTCAACTCACCATAAAACTCTAACCAATGCTCATATGGATGAACTGTTAATTATGTTGGGCTCCTCACATCAAATTACAACTAAGGGCACCCATCCCCTATGATTCCATTTATTTAAAAATGATTTGTTTGAGGATCTTAGGAACTAGGGTTTTTTTGAGTAAGGGACAATGTAATTTTTGAACAAGGGGTCGATTTTGAAAAACACTAGCTTGGGCGATTGTGGGTAGTGTGGTTACATGGGCCTTGGCCAAATAGACTTGTGGGAGATGATGAAAATAAATTATGCTGCTTGGTGGATTTTTCTCCCCCAGACCAATTTCTTAATATCTCATTCAAACTTTTCATATCACTTTAAGCTTCAAACATTAAATCATTAACGATACATGATTTCCCATCTTCATATGCCACTTTGGGAAGAATGCAAACAACATAATATTCCATCATTGTGTATGAAGAGGGTGTAAGATAGTTTTGTTGTCTTTCAAGTTCATGCTAAATCATAATCCTTTAATACAATTAAAATGCTGATTAGTCCAATTTTACTCAAATAAGGCACTAGTAATCAAGAGATATTGTAAGTTTAAGATAGGAGGTGCAGGACGAGTATAAGATTTTTCTCCCTAGGAACATATAAAGGCCTCAACTAGCCCTAATTTTAGATTTGATCTTGGAATCTTATGGTTTAGCTTTGTCATGGCTGACATCCTTCTCTCCTCCTCTAATCTCACTTAGCTCGTTCCAAGCACAAAACCTGCTTGAAAACCAAATAAGATAACCACAAGGGAAATTATGAGATATAATTTTATTTTATTTTAAATCAATTTATTTAAAAAAGGAAGTCAAAATATATCCCAAAGGTTTCCATTTCTCACTTGGGTGATAGATGCCCTCACCCAAGTAATCCATGAGGTCGAAATATATCTTTCTCACTTCAGTGAGACCATAACACTCTCGAATTTTATATTACATTAATGTACAATATCACGTTTTTTTAATATTTAAATCACTTATTTATATATTTTATGGAATTTGAAATAAACAACCCATGTTAATAATACATACCTTGAGATGACTAAAATTAATCGGTTAGTACAATCGATTGGCTTGCTTGTGTGCAACCCTCATAACTTTGGGGGGTTGATGATCCAGGCTTCGACCAGATTTGACCAACAAAACCCCAAGGCACCGACATATCAATCCTTTGTCGAAGACTGAAGAAGGCCTCACCTGAGATGCCATGAGAATCACAGAGACCATCTGGTCTTGTGTCGGTGATGAAGGGTTAAGTTACATAGAGTAGCCACTTAGGATGACATTCACACCTTCCATTACAATGAATTAAGAGATTAAAAACATGCAACATTACCATATTCATCCATTAAACACATAATCAATACATCAGATAACAAGAATAATAACAACTTATATTATTTCCATTCAAACATTGGCATACATGGACCAAGAGACTCATATTTCACCAGGAATAGAGCCTTGCGCTCTCATACATTCTATTAGTCATGCATTTACAAGGCACCATATTCTTTCTATTAGACTCTGGCCATAGTACTACACTAACTCCATTACAGACTTCTTGCAAAACTTGTTCCAACCACATACAAAACTAGACTCACAACACTAATGCAAAACTAGCCAGACTCATTTCTCTTCTCTTCTTTGTTGTAGACCTCAAACTCTCTGAATTCCAAACCAAGGGAACCCTTCTTTGTGTCTTCATTGCTCCTTTTTATTTCCTTCTTTTCTCTAGCATTCTCTCACTTTTTCATATGCTCCACTCGCTTTGCTGACTACCAGTTCCGCACACTTCTGCCACCTACATGTATCCCATGTAGCCTCATTGGAGTCGTCACATTCATAACTAACTTTCTATCTCATCCCTTAACTGCTCCATGATCTCTCATGCTACATGAGTTAATCATTTGAGAATATTATAAAGATATTCTTCTTGATCCGATGTGCATGCAATATCTTCTGGATTCCTGGAGCACATTATGGAACTTTGTCTGGCACATTCACCTTATTTCATCCATTGAGTAGTTGTTGATGTGCACAAAAAACTTCAGTGCATGCACAAATTTTCTTGTGCACGTGCGATATTCACCCCAAAATTTTGGGTGCCAACATGCCCACAACACTATTACTTGGCTCGTCCTCGAGCCAATGTACTTTCTCATGATGCGACTCTTTGCCGGAATTGAAACGATACCAAGAGAAACTGATCTGTATATCTCCACAGAATTTGAGTAAGAGAAAATCAACATTTTATGACCAAAACATCAAACCAAGATGTGGTTGCAACCGAGTTTGAGTAAGAGCAAATCATTTTTCGAGCCTATAGTTGTAGCCTAACATAGGTATTGGAATGAGTCAATTAGTTCTCAAGGTAAGGGATGGCTCTTCATTCGTCCAGACTCTCGATCTTTTTGTTTCCGAGGCTTTATGGAGTGGTGAGTGAGAGATATTTTTGAAGCGCACCATCTAGAAAACTAACCTCAAACCATGCCAAGCTCTACAAGTAGAACTTGGCCTAGTTACTCAGTGACCTATGAGAAGTAGATCTCAAGGGAATGCTCCATCAGCTGAGAACACTATCATCCTCTTGTCTCATTGAGCTAGGTGTAGAGGATAGAATATGCAGTCTACTAAATCCGATGGAGAGGGTAACCCACAAGATTGGGATACCCACCTCAACAAAGGTGATCATCCATAGTGACAAGCTCACGATCTCTCGACTCAAAAAGTTGGCATACTATCACAACTTCGAAGCATAGTTCAAGGAACTGTGTGGTGTTCAACAATGTCTTTCTAATGAATAATAGGTTGGGGCCCTTGCCTAACATTTGTGTTCAAACCCTCAACCATTGAGAGAACATAATTATTGGATCATGGGCCTCCAACTTGGACTGAGAGTTGCACACCCCCACTTGTCTACTAAAGATGGCCATGAGTTGGAAACTTGTTGGAAAACTATAAGTTAGGATGAAACTAGAACTATTGGTGAAAGCATGGTTGTTGCTACTCACTCATCAACTAATGGGGATGTGAGATGGTGAGGCACGGAGGATCCTTCTGACAGAACTATAGGTGGGGATGTGTATAAATAGAGCGAGTGATGACCATAAATTCATGCCAGGATTGGACAAAGCATTGGTCGATGTGGATGACCGAAGAAACAATACATACCCGCGATTGATTCCCACAAGATAATTGATAATGATTATGATCCACCATACTGGTGATGTGTCTTTTGGAATGTGGCATCATAACTAATTACGTACTTGGGCCATGTGTGATCTAACTGAATTGGATTTCTTGACCTTTTGGTGTGGTATAGCGCTAGGTAGCTTGGCCTAGTCCCATGTGAGTCGCCTGTCAGAGCCAGTACCTCGTACGCGAGTCATAACTTCATCGACAAATGAAAATATTAGAAATCTACAAAGCTATCAATATCTAGTCTGTCTATATGAATGAACATGTTCCGTGCTGCCAAAAAGTTTAATGATGTTGACTATGTACCTTCCTACCTACTCTTCACGCTACTCTATGTCTAAACTACTCTAACTCCGGTCTAGATGAATGTTGCTTAGTTGTATGTATGTGATCCTTGTGGACCATAGTACACTTTCAACCCGCTACCATTGACAAGCCTCTTGAGAGGTTGTCCCTGCAATGTGGCTAGCTTGGATATGTTGGCTTCACTGTTGTAGACGAGGCGAAACGGACCCTACCAATGCATGTGTAGCTTGCCGAGGTGTTGAAAATAGTTGCTATCATATAATAACACTAGAGATCCCAACTGCAAAATTTTGTGGTGGATGTTGCAATTGTGTCATACCTTTTGCCTCTACTTCTCAACCACCTGGCTGAATCCCACCACAAGACAATCCTCCTCCAATTCCATAAGTTCATCTACTCTTTGATAAAATGACTACTCATTTTACATCTGGGTAGCTATTGCAATGCGTAGGCTGGGAAAAATAAATTCGAGTAGCATGACGACTTCTTTGCAGTAAACCAACCTAAAGGGGGTACACTTTGTTAGTCATTTAAAGGAAGTTCGATATTCCCACAATACTATTGGAATATGCTGATCCTAGACGCCATGCTGCACATTACAAACTTTAGTTAAGGCATGCTCTAAAATCTTATTGAAGGCTTCAACCATACCATTATCTTGCGAATGATAGGGGGCACTCTTTTGGTGATGGATCATGAATGCTTGGGTGAGTTCCTGAATGGTCTCATTCAGAAAGTGTGCACCTTGATCATTCATCAACTCTTTCGGGTAGCCAAAACTAGTAATCACAATCTTAAATATATACCATGCAACCATTTCTATAGTAAAATCCTTGACTGGTGCTGCTTCGACCCATCTGGTCAAATATTTTGTGGCTGTAATGATGTAGCATGAAATAATCCAGCGCGCAGGGGGGTTGATGGGGCCCACAAAGTCAATGGTCCAATTGTCAAATGGCTTCAATATTGGAATGGGAAACAAAATTAGTTCATCTCTTCAACAAGGTTTATCGATACGTTAACACACGTCGCATTGTTTACAATACCCCTTGGCATCTGCAAATAGTGAGGGCCACCATATCCCTACACACAAGACCTTACGCATCGTGGCCTTACCAACATTGTGACTGTTGGAGTTACTTCACACACACCAAGGATTTATTTTTCCTAAGGTTATTCCTTATTTATTAGTCATAATTAGTCATTATCTAGTCTCCTATATTTTAGGGGAGAATATTCCACCTAGAGAATATTCTCTTTCAGTTGACACTTCAGTTTGACTAGTTGAGTTGAGTTTAGATGTTGCATCGATTTTGTCGCCATGCAACATTGGGATCATCACCAACTCACTACTCTTTGTTCAGTCAATTAACTAAAGACTAGTTGACTAGTTAACTCAGCTAGGTGACAGTTCACTCCCGTAACTGCCTGAGAGACTAGACTAGGTGGCAGTTTACTCTTGTAATTGTTGGTGTGTGTCCAGATCAATCTAGAACACCACTATGGCTCATTAGTTACTCATGTATCCTATATCTATTGTAACTTATTAACTCTTTGAGTGTGGAATACGGTTAATGAGAATTCTTCCATTCTTTCTATCTTTCTTCTTCTTTCTCAATTTCTCTCTACAAATGTGTGTAGTATTTTCTAGATAGATCTATTCTGTGCAGGTTCAACATATTTACATGGTATCAGAGCTGACGAATTTCTAAGCAAAAGCTACACCAAATCATTTTTTGTAGGTACACAAGATTGAAGACAACAAAAAGATGGATTATTCGCTGAAAATACTTCTCATGCCTCATAACTATTTGGAATGGAAGCCAAAAATTCTGCTTCATCTTAGATGCAGAGGTTTGTACCAAATTACTATGGCAATGGAAGTAGAGCCTGATTTTGTCGATGAGAAAAATGACTTTCTCAATAAACAAGATATGGCCATAGGAAGTATCGACATGTCTGTTTCTCCCGAACTTTTCCATCAAGTATATGAAGAATCACAAGGATTAACTCCAAATGAATTATGGATCAGATTGGAGGTTCTATTTGGGAATAAAGAATATTGTGAAGATTTCATGTAGGAGGTCGAACAGATAGAGAAAGAAGAGAAGCCATTAGAAGACTCTTCATAATAAGATCAAGTCTCTTATTATGAAGAGTCTTCTACAAAGTTTTTGCAGAAATTTGTATTCCATTAATTGAAGATGACGTCTACTCCATTTTCAATTTGTTTTTGAAATTCATGTGGAATATATATATGGCATGCATCTTAGAAGTCACATGAAGACACTTTTTCATGCACCATGCATGCATCTAAGGAGTGAAAAAGAGAGCCGCGAAAATCAGACTCCATTCTAATATTTTCTGAGCACAATTTCGAAAAAATTGGATATTTTAATTCCTCTCAAAAGATATCAATTTCAAAAAAAAAAATCATCGAAGCAGTCCGAGGAAGGTGAAGTCATGGTGTTTAAAATCAGCAAAAGAATTTCAACATTTTTTGAAACTGACTCACCTGAGTTTTCAAAATTTCATCCAAATTTATTTGGATATTTTTTCATTACAATAAGAGAATTAAGTGGATATTTGTGGACATCTCAATGGTGCATATACTTCATCGGATCCGTTGGATATCTACATCTTCAACAAATCTTCAACGAACACAAACTTGCATAGTTGAGGTCTTCTTGGAGTGAAGGAAAGGGTTGCTTAACTTGAAATTTGTTTTTTTGTCCCTTCTCATTTTTTTTATGCATTGTAATTTGGGGAAGGGGGTTTGTTCCCATGAGGTTTCCCTCTTTCCTCATTTTATTTCAATGTATATTTTGTAATTGGGTACCTAACACATGGCCTTGTTGTTGGGAACCATTCTTTATTTTTTCACCATAGTGATGTTCAGGGGGTGTTGGAGTTACTTCACACACACCACGGATTCTATTTTTTCTAACGTTATTCCTTGTTTATTAGTCATAATTAGTCATTATCAGTCCCACACACCTAGGATTTATTTTTCCTAACGTTATTCCTTGTTTATTAGTCATAATTAGTCATTATCCAGTCTCCTATATTTTAGGGGAGAATATCCCACCTGGAGAATATTCCACCTAGAGAATATTCTCTTTCAGTTGACACTTCAGTTTGACTAGTTGAGTTGAGTTTAGATGTTGCATTGGTTTTGTCACCATGCAACATTGGGATCATCAACAACTCACTACTCTTTGTTCAATCAGTTAATTAAAGACTAGTTGACTAGTTAACTTAGCTAGGTGGCAGTTCACTCCCGTAACTGCCCGAGAGACTAGACTAGGTGNGCTCATTAGTTACTCATGTATCCTATATCTATTGTAACTTATTCACTCTTTGAGTGTGGAATACGGTTAATGAGAATTCTTCCATTCTTTCTATCTTGCTTCTTCTTTCTCAATTTCTCTCTGCAAATGTGTGTAGTATTTTCCAGCTAGATCTATTTTGTGCAGGTTCAACACATTTACAGTGACCACCTAAAATTCCCTCATGCACTTTATACAATATTGTGTCCCATTCATAATCTAAGACACACTTGCACAGAATGGCATCAACCCCTAGCTTGTATAATTTTCCAACAATCAACTGATAGTTTTCACTACGGGTCACCAATTGGTGATGTTAGGCCTGTGTATACATAGTTAGGGCTTGTCTTGACATGAGAAATTTAACAATCTTGGCCAATTGATCGAGAATCACCTCTATCTAGAAGAGTTACACATTGAGGAGGTCGTCCTCAAGGCTCTGACCGACTTCTTTGGACTCGATCCTTGATAAGTGATCCGATCTGACATTATATTTTTTGGGCTTGACAACCACCTCAAACTCAAATTCTTGGAAGAGAAATAGCCAATGGAATATTATTCCCCCCTAAGATTGGCTTGTTGACCAAATATTTGAGCGCTGAATGGTTAATACTGAATTTGAAAGGGGTTCCAAGTAAATAGTGCCAAAATTTTTGCAAGGCATACACCATAGCTAGGCCCTTGTGCTCAGTTGTTGTATAGTTCTTCTCAGAATTAGACAACTTTTGATTGGCAAAGTAAATTGGATGATCGATATTTCCTTTGCTAGGATGTGCAAGGATTTCTCCCAACACAATGGATGAAGCATCTACATGAACATTAAAGATCTTGGACTAGTTGGGGAAGACCAATATTGAGGCGGTGAAGATTCTCCTTCAGGGTATCCAATGCTTCCAGACAGTCCTGGGTCCATATGTACTTTGTGTCTTTGCGTATTAGCTTTTCTAGTGATGCAACAATATTCACATAACTTTGAATGAACTTTCGCTAATGTCTTGTATGACCCAAGGTGGAGTGTAATTCCCTAACAAAAGTAGGTGCCACCATATCCATTATGGCTACAAGTTTTGCTTGGTTTACCAACAATCCATCCTTGCAAATGACATTCCCCAATAATGTCCCAAATGGCATACAAATATGCACTTTTTCGAATTTAGTGAAATTTGGAGCTAGCGACATCTGTCCAACATCAAGCAGAGGGCTTGCATGTTCTCTTTTAACAAGTTGAATACTGTCCAACTGTCTAAGTAGACCTCAAGGAACTTGTGGATAAATTCTTTGAATGCTGCGACCACTATCCTGGAAAATACTGCAGGTGCATATTCAACCTAAAGGGCATCACCATATAAGCAAATGAACCCCACTCTATTGCAAATGTGGTCTTGTCTTGATATTCCTTAGAGATTCAAACTTGATGATGTCCTGGAAAACCATCTGTGAAAGAATAGGCCTCCCATCCTCTGACTTTCTCCATAACTTCAACGGTGAAAGGAGTAGGGAATGGATCATGCACGTAGGTGACATTAAGGCTATGCAAATCAATGCAAATTTGGATGTCACTTGTCTTCTTTGTCTACACCATCATTGGTCTAATCCAATCTTACTCCTCCATGGGAATAATGATCTCAACATCCAACATTTGATCCAACTCCTTGTGCACTTTTTCTCAGGGTTCAAGCAGTAGGGCCTTCTTTTCATTGTTTTAGCATTTGGCTTTGACTGAATTTACATGTCCCCATGGCAACCAATGATCCCATTCATCATAGAAAAGATCCCGGGGAACAAATCCTCATATTCCTTTAACATATGTACCACTTTAGTGATAGTCTCCTTATCCTAATAATCTCCAATGATAGCAATTTTTAGCGCTTCCTTGGAGCCAATATTATGCTTCTGTCTTAATCAGATGACCATAGTCGGGCACAACCATCTCGACTTCTTTCCCTTCCACTGCATGCTCACTCTCGATTTCTTTAATCTAGATGCCTCTTGGGTCATCTTCATCAATATTGTCACTTTCAATTTTCCAACAATGTACGACCTCTTTCAATTTTTACATCAATTGATGCTACATGTAGACCACCTTCGGCGTGGCATCCTTCGGTTGTTGGTGAAAAATGAAGTCTTTGATTAAGTCCATGGCATCCTCCAAATTAGTACCATAGGACTTCACACTTCTATATCTAAACTCCCCATCCACCGTGGGATTGATATAATCTTCCCTGCGCCTTGTGATTTGGTAGATATTATCAATAATGGAGCTCTATGCATCATCATTCATGGGATCATTATAGATGCCACCTTCATTTGGATCCAATGGCGCAATCACACATAGGGTGTGTATCTCAAACAACATCTATTGCTTCTTCATATTCAACATAACATTGTTGTTTAATGCTTAATCAATAACCAGTAGGGTAGGGTAGGGATCTGAGTCATATATGATCTCAATCACCTCAAAACTTGCCTTAGCCTTCACCCCTTCTATGTTCACTTCGAACTACTCCATATGTCGTATAGGATAGATTATATATTGATTTTCCAGCCGAAGATGAATGGGGGACCACACCAAGTTTGGTTTACCCATAAAATCCCAAGATTTCTTTGGCAAGATGTTCACATCGGATCCTAGATCCAACATGACATTGTCCATATCATAACTTTTGAGTTCAACCGTCATATTGAAATATATTCTTGTGTGCTTATGTTTACTGACCTAGCACACATCCATTTCTGGTAGGGGAGATGATATGGCTATAACTATCCCTTCTTCCCCCATGCATGTTGCTAGCAGGTGTGTCAACTTTCTTGCAACATTAGGATCATTTAACAGCGTCAAACAACATCACGAGAAGTTACTTACTTGATATTTGATTTCTTCTTCATCACCCATGTCATGCATTGCTTCTTCTTGCGTTGTGCACTTCAACTAATCGTGCATGTGCTCCTCTATTTCCCTTTATTTAGCTCGTTGTAATTCTTCTTGTCTGCAGGATTTTTCCAACGACCTTTGTGTTGCACGTTGTATCTCCTCACGCACACAAGCTTCCTCCAAAAACCTCTATGTGGCGCACTATAATTCTTTATGGACTCATGATTCTTCTAGTGATCTCTATGTGGCGCATTTCACCTCCTCACATACCTGGGCATATTCTAGAGACCTTTGTGTCACACACTGTAACTCTTTTTGTGTTCTTTTCTCCTTTATGGCCCTCTGCGTAGAGCACAAACATTGCTTCTGTTGTGTAGCATCAAACGTAGGGGGAGGTTGCACTACCTTTTTTTTTTATCTTCCCCTCCATTCTTTGTCCCAAGATTTCTCTATGCTTGAAGTACATTCTTTTCTTCTCTCTGCCTCAGGTTATCACCCGCACATCAACTTCCTCATCGATTCCTTCTTTTGATTCCCGCGTAACTCTGCAGTTACCATGTTGCAGTGTGCCTTCTTCTCTTCTCACTTTTTCAAAAGTTGGGACAATCCTTTGTGACATGCTCAATACAACACGTGCGGTTTGGTGCAAAATATCGATACATGGCCTATCTCGCCACAATTAAAACAAATGGGGGGTCTTCCTCAACCTCCTCCATATCCTTGTCCTCGACTGCATCCATATCCACCCCTAGGACCTCTTTGGTATCCACCTCTCTCAATGCCTCCATAGTCACCACCCTTCTGCTCTTCTTGAACCTGAAAGACATCATGGGTGTGGTCCTCTATTAACTGTAGTGACCGATAGTTGTTCACATCATGCCCCATGGATTTTTAGAATTCACATAATGGAGTATGGTGAGTCTTCTGATATTTCTCTAGTTTTGGACAACGGGGTGGGATATGTCCCCACTACCTACAAATATCGCAATATTCCGTTTGAGGCCCAGTCATAAATGGATTTGACACACTCATCGCTAGATAATTACCCAATGCAGGACAATTTTCCCTGTAGTGACCTTACAATCGACACATAGTACACCATATGTGCTCATGCACCACCTTCGCCTTTTCCGTATCTTGCAACTACATTGTCAGGTTTGAAAATTGGGAGTGCATCTTCACCAATCTTGTTGATGTTTCTCCCCCTCCTGGTGTAGCCTATAGGCACATCACAATCTCCACTGCCTCTGCCTAAGTAGTCACCTTATGTTGGGTAAGTGAAACTCAGATATGGGGATGTTGCCCTACAATGAACCATTCGTTGTCCGGAACATCCTAGATCTGGAACGTCAGCCTATACAACAAGATCTTAAACCGTTGGTCATAATCCCACATGGTCTCTCCTGGTTGCTGCTTGATCTCCTTAATCTTTGTAATGTAGTTATATTCTAACTTAGGATTTTATAAATCCTTAAGCAAATCTCTCTTAATTTCTGTCAGCGACTTCGTCTGTCCCGCTGGTGTAGTTTCCTTGTACTTCATGTACCACGTCAAGGATCTATCCTTGAAAGTAGTTTCCAGTTGTGCAATATTTGATGCTTCGTCTGCAGTCCTCTTCACAAACCATATAGCCTCACACATAAATGAATGTTGCTCTGCCTTATCCTTACACATCCCATGGAACATAGGTAGCCTCATATTTGTATCCTGATTCACCATTCTCAATCTAGAACTGTGTCCTTTGGACTAATTGCCCAGTGTTGGGGATATCGATACTATTAATCTCCCTTACGAAGCATTGTTGACTTCGTCCTCTTCTTCACTTGTATTTTCTCTCCTTTCTTCTCCTACCCCTTCTTCTACTCCTATTGCTGCACTGTCTGCTATTCTTTCCTCTTGGTTACAAATGCACAAGGGGGGTGGTTCAAAGGTGGGGTACCTCCATCTTCTCCCATCATTTCTTGTGAGGGAACCTAGAGAGTTTCCTACCTGCATCCATGCAAGACCATATACTATCACTAACTCCTTTTCCCCTCCTCGTGAGGGACCTTGACCATCCTCTCCTACTTATGTGCCTCTACTCTGCGCTTCATCCTCCTTTGAAGTAGTAACATCTCACAACAACCAAGGGGGTGAGACTTCATCTTCTATGCCCCTACTACCACTACTTATGGTATCTTCATTGGATACCCTACTCCTAATGTCACACCTCTTCACTGACGTATCTTTATCTATGCTCCTCTCTGGCACAAAACTCTCTCCCACACTTCCTCCTAGTGCAGTCTCCTTCCTCTTCATTCTAGGCCCGACCCCTCATATTTCACCCTTTTCTACCTTCTTTTTGCTCCTCTATTATGCTTTCCTTCTTAACTCAACTCGTCTTGCTTATCTTTCGACTCTTTCTCTTCTCTGCTCCTTTGGGTCCATATTTCCCTCACCTTATCTTAAAAACTTCTAGATCCTCTCAGTGGACTCAACCATCCTATCAAGCTCCATGCACATCAACCCTTTCTCCGCGAGCAACATCTTGATCCACATTGAGATTTCTTCCAACAACCTTTTCTGAGGACCTTCAACAAATTTTATTTTAGCCTCAATGAAAGAATCACTATATTCTACAACAAACACAATAATGTATCCATCCTTCACTTGAGCAAACCATAAGTCGATTGCTCAATACAATAAATGACATGAATAAAACATATTCATCCATTGAGCACATAATCAATACAATAAATGACAAGAATAAAAAAAACTTATATTATTTCCATTCAAACAATGGCATACATGGACCAAGAGACTCATATTTCATCAGGAACATAGCCTTGCACTCTCCTACATTCTATCAGTCATGCATTTACAAGGCACCAAGTGCTTTCTATCAGAATCGGCCCATAGTGCTACACCGACTCTATTACAAAATTCTTACAAAACTTGTTCTAGCCACATACAAAACTAGACTTAGAACACTAATGAAAAACTAGCCAGACTCATTTCTCTTCTCTTCTCTGCTGTAGACCTCAGACTCTCCTAATTTTGAACTAATAGAACCCTTCTCTGTGTCTTCACTGCTCCTTTTTCTTTCCTTCTCCACTCTAGCGCTCTGTCACTTTCGCCTTTGCTCCACTCGCTTTGCTAACTTCCAATCCTGCATGCTTCTACCACCTGCATGCAACCCATGTATCCTTGTTGGAGTCGTGGTAGTATTAACTAATTTTCCATCTCATCCCTTAATTTTTCCATGATATCTCATGTTGCTTGAGTTAATCATTCAAGAATATTCCCGAATATGTTCTTCTTTATCTGGTGTGCATGCAATATCTTCTTAATTCCCGGTGCACATTGTGGAACTTTGATTGGCATGAGTGCCTTATTTCATCCATTGTGCAACTGCTGATGTGAACACAAAACTGTAGTGCATGCACAACTGTTCTTGTGTGTGCGCACGATATTCACATCCATGATTCAACATAATGGAGTTCTCTAAAGTAATAATTAAATTTACATATCGCTAATCATGGTGTTATATTGTATCATTTTGAAGGTTAATTATGAAATTGATATAATAACCCATGTTTTTGTAAAAAATAATATGTCACATATATGTGATAATGGGACTAGGAACAAGTTGAAAGAAAATTTGAATGCCTACATTTGAGTTTGGCTATGTGTTGTTGACATTGGGCATTTCCTTGGGTTATTTTATTGTACAAATTGTAATTGGATACAAGAGATTCAAACCTATAATGGTAATGATATTAGTTCTAGAGTCTATTAATCGAATCATATTTTTGTTGTCACACTATTTGATTCTTTATGAGATTAAGACTTTTTTGATAATGGAATATGTATTTGTGTTGTTGTTTCTAGTTTCATAATTTTTTTTTTTAAATTTCTAATGTTCAAGTGAATTTCATTTTGTATTGTTTCTTCCATTATGTTTGTTGTGCACTTTGAGAGGTATCTTGTAGGTACATCATATGGGATCAACACTAGTTCATGTAGTGCCCCACTTTCTTGTCAATTTCATAGTATTTTCATAATGGCCAACATCATTAGATATGGAGGTCATAAATCATATGGATCAAACAACATTGTGAAAACTCATCACCTTCTTATACATGTAATTTGGATATTACACAATAGGAGCTAAGCACTCTTCTTAGCCCCAAGGGTTAGCTCTAGTGGTTCTGAGCCAGACGTGAAGCTATCCCCAATGGAGGAGGTCACATGTTCAAATCTCTTTTTCCCTCTCAGGGTTAGGTCCCATAATCAGGGCTGACGGTTTACCCCGTTTACCATCCATGAAGTGGGGAAGTACTCGGGGGTTTTCCCGTGAATTATTACCTTGGAAAAAAAAGGAGCTAACCACTCTTCAAGTATGCACGCCATGTTATGTAGTGCAAAATGGGTAGCTGATAATATACGTTCACATGGGGTGCATGTATAGTCGTGTGGTGGATGAAGCATACTATGGCATCTGTGGTGCTTATGGTGTATCTATTGAGTGTGACATCTAGGTGGTGCAAGTGGCACAAAGTGTGTGCATGTGGTGGTTATTTCACAAGTATGTGTTGACTATAGGGTGCATGTATAGTCTTGTGGTGGGTGAAGCACAATGTGGCATATGTGGTGCTTATGGTGTAGCTATTGAGTGTGACATCTAGGATGTGCAAGTGGCACAATGTGTGTGCACGTGGTGGTTATTGCACAAGTATGTGATATGTGTTGTGTACGCTATGGTGTTAGTATGGTCATATAATTCTATATTGATATTGCTAATACTAATGTATGTGAGTTTCATGTAGTACCCTTAGCTCCCACACATACATTGTCACATGATAGGATGCACTGCACTATACATATAATATTGTGTAGAAAAATGCAAATGAACGTGAGGGGTTTTGGGTTGAAAATTCTCTAAGGAGGGTATGTGTAACCCAAAAATGACCACAGAGTAATATGTATAAGAATGATAAGTATTTATGGAGTTGACCTAAAAACCCATAAGTTATCACTTAACAAGGATGAAGGTAACAATAAATCCTTGTTGCACCACCTTTGATCCTTAAAACATTGTTAAGACTTGTGTTTAAATCCTTATATGCCACTTGTTATAATTGACGTGACAACATTGTGACACTTTTCAATGTATGGGACTCGACACTTGTTAAATTCACATTGTGACAAATTTTGTATTGGTGTGGAAATTGAAAAGACACTTATAAACAATATAAATTTTGGGCTCACTTTTTTAACGAGAAAAGTAAAAAATAGTTCATCCCACTACCATGGAAAATTGGGGAAATAACTGTAAAAAAC
>SNQJ01S0168946.1:0-20740 GCA_010110895.2 Picea sitchensis | reverse complement strand
CTTACAGTCGTGAAAACAAAAACGAAGGTAAATGTGCAAATGTCGCAAAAATAAAAGTGTCGTTTATTTGAGAATTGCGACGAAAAATTGATGTTTGCAAAACATTGGTGTAGGCAACTTATAAGACAATGGAAAAATGTGAATTGGCTGCCAACACCTCCTTAGTCAGGTACTTCCTGTAACAATAGGTGTAACACCCATGTTTCCCCCATCTTGTAATTATTCACGATTAATGATTTCCATGCCATGGCATGCAAACACTGTAAATGTATTATTGTTTAATTATAAATTCGAACAACTGATTGTGGGGGTGAAGCCTTAAGTACTAACCATGATACCATGAGAGGGATTAATGAGAGGGAATGAAGGGGGTTTGTATGTAAAGACTCTAATCCACATCTATGAAGAATGTGAAAGAAATGATCATATTTCCTATAACTTGCAGTTGAAGCCAAACGATAATGGAAAGAGGTTGATAGTTGAACAACCAACCACCCTCAATGAATACATATATTGAAAATTTGGCTTGGACATGAGAGGTTTCCAACCAAAGGTACAACTAGGTACCAATTTTGTAGTCCAGAATTGACCCACGAAGTTCCTTCTGACAGAAGAAAAGAAGGGAAATGTTGAGAACCTTCCCAAGGGGATTACGTGTAGGTGATGCACAAGGAAGGAAAGGGAGAAGAAGACCCAGAAATGAGAGAGATACAACATGTAGAGAAAAGAGGAAAATAGTGGTTGCAAGTGAATGCACGAGGGAGCGCAAAAAATCCCATGGTGGTATCTTGGCTTGGCACAGGGGTGGCCTGTAGCCAAAGTGACTGATTATGCAGAGCCTATGGTTGGGTGGAAAGGAGAACACCTGCAATCAGTTTGTTGGCCATCAATCATAATAGATAAGTATTTTCATACCTTGTGTAATTGAACTCCAATTTATGGCCGAATGCCTGTAATTGTCTCCAGGATATGCATGCTTTTTTAATGATTAGACTGGTTGTCCTCTTGCATGTTTGTGTATTTAAGAAATTGAGGAACTATATGGGTCTGGGCATGTTTCTTACATGTGAATGATTGTGCCTCCTGTATTGGCTCAAGTCAAAGGAATGAAACTGTGACCTTCCTGACTGTATGAACTATACATTTATACATATCTATACTTCTTGTTATATTGGGTTCCCTGGAAAATGGGAGATGAAGTCATACGAAATAAAATGACACCCCTTGAGAAAAAAAAAAAGGAAGGAGGAGACCAAGAAGGTCTGGTAAACCCATGATAAGGGACCTGGAAGGATCCCTAAGTAGTAAGGACCAAATTCGAGCTATTAGTCAAGGAAAATCTTTGAATAAACCCTTGAAAAATATCTAAGTCCAAATTCAAATTGATACACCTAAGAGAACCCCTTGTTTAGGCTTGAAAGAATCAAAACCATACATTTGTCTTAACAATCATATCTGGACCATAGATCTGGATAGTTCTCTACCATTAATTGATAAGTGGTGAGAATAAATATCAACGGTCAATCTGGTGTAATAAAAGATCTCGACCCTTCATCAAAGTAGGCTATGATGCCTCTAGAAGATGAACCCTGAATCAACAAGAACCATTGATATATCGGAGGGATGAAGGATGAATATCGATCGTTGAGGTTAAGTGAGAGGAAAATGGTTCTAGCCTTCTGTTCCATGCCTTACCCTAGAAAGGTGAAGAGAGAGAAGGTGACATTGGAGTGATGTGTCATGCCTACATGGAAACCAACGTGTCTGGAGGATGATATGTGTCGATCCCTGGTTTGTCAAGAGGAAAAACATGGGCCCTATTTTGGATCAAGCCTTTGGAAGTTCACCTTAATCATCGACCATGGTTTATGTAGATCTATAGATCTCAATCATTCATCAAAGAGTGTTGGTCGGAGTGTGTGGTAGTCACGATCAGGAAGGAAATTCGACGAAGAGACTCTGAGAGTCAACAGGAACCGTTGATCGGAATATGGGTGAGGTCGAAACAAAACCATAGATCAAAGGGAGTCCTTCTCAAGAGAGGAAAAAAAGGGAAGTGATGTCATCACAACATGTCATGCCATCATGGCAGTCAACGTGTCCCAAAGGGTGACACGTGTCAGCCTGGAATTCATAGGAAGGGTCGAGTGGGATTCCTTTTCGATATTAAAATATAGAACAAGTTTCCTATTCCTAATCGTCATATCTACAGATCAAATGATCTAAACTTTTAGATTTGATGAAGGAGGGACTCTGAGGACGAATGAGAATCATAATATCTAGGATGGATAGATCTCCATCATCAATCAAAGTACTACCGTCAAATTGTTTATGTGGTGGGGTGCTAGAGGACTCCAACAGAGGAACTCTGAGAGGAGATCTGGGTTGTTGATCTATCATGATTGAAGGAAATCCGAGAGGAGATCTGGTTTTTTGATCTGGAATTATCAGAGGAACTCTGAGAGGATATCTGGGCCGTTGATCTGTCGTGATCAGAATAAATCTAAGAGGAGATATGGGTCGTTTATCTATCGTGATAGGAAGAAATCTGAGAGGACATCTAAATCGTTGATATCCAACCAAAAGTCTTAAGAGCATGATGTGGATGGTTCCATATGTCAAGCAAGGGTGGTGCCATGTTTCATGATGACCTGACACCTATAGGTGAGAATCCGTGGAAAGAAAAATGGCATGTGTCACGTGGAAAGGGTGCTACGTGTCCAATAGAAGTTGTGCCATGTGTAAATGTGACTCTAGGTTCTTGAGATAGAAGTCTATGTTGAGTTATAGATGCCACATGTCACCCCATGTGGCAGGAAGTGGAAGGGTCACATGTTAGGATAGGTGGAAGTTAGCATGTCCTTTGGGGTGACATGTGTCACCAATGGATTGGTTGATGAGGAAAGGTAGGTCCCATTAGACGAAAAGGCCTTCTGGGCCTTTGTTTTATTTAAGTTTGTTGGATCTATGGTTCAACAAATCTAGACTGTTGATCCAAGCATAATGTTGTCAGGGTTCAACAATGGACTTGTTAGGCGTTGCTAAGAAATGTCGAAGATCACGTAAAGAGGAGTGATCTAGACCGTTGGTTGAGGTGGGATGAAGACACAGGTTGAACCATTGATATGTTGTGGGTCCCACTTTCTACTTTAGAAGTGAGAAAGGGAAGAGAAATTAACCATCACATGAGTTTGGTGTCACCGAATTACTTAGAGATGTTAGATGAGTGGCTTGAGGCCCGTCTGATCCAGAACGTTAAATGAGAGGGGTGTTAATCTCCATACAAGTTAGGATTGCTGAAAAAATTAGAGCCATAGGATGCTCGGTCCAAAGATGGCTGGATATGGCACAACCCTGACACAGAATCATCGTCGAGAATTTTAGTGTTGGAGTGTTGAGACTCCGTGGGAGTAAAAATCCAATGATGACGAAGAGAAGTAAAAAATATTGGGCGCATGAACTTAACATGCCCTGTGGAAGATTCCACTTTGGATGGAATGAGTATTAAGAGGCCACGTGGTAGTAAGGTGGCCTTGAGCCAATGGAGGCTCGATAACTTTAGGAGGCCATAAAGTTTTATCTAGAGCTCAATTTGGAGCATGGTAACAGTTTTTGGAAAGATCTTGATGAGTAGAAGATAATGGTGCCTCGAGAAGAGGTATTGAGATGATTGAGAAAAAGTAAAAATTTACTACCTCATCCCTTAAAAGGGTACTTAAGGGGTTGGGTGTGTTACAGAGTGGTATCAGAGTAGGTTACAACACCAGGCCTGGATGAGCCAGAGTGTTAGAGCATAATCCTAACTTCTCTTAATGTATTACTTGTCTTAGGCACCTAGACCTTGGCTAATGCATCCCAATTCATTTTTCCTCACTTGATTTGACTTTCTAGAGAGGGTAGGAGACACCTTCCTTGATTTTAGGGAGTTTTCCTTTCTTTAGTAAACTTTGCATGTTTAACTAATCAGTTAGCAAAATCACACTTTTCATCCTATCACACTCATGTTAGGTGTGGGTTATCTATTTTAGAGGTTTAGGCCCATGGTTTAGCCATTTTTACACTGATTTTAGTGGCAGTTGCTATAATTAGTGACAAGATCAATTCCTCTCTACATATGGGATTGATATCATTGTAATTTCAACATAGTGTGAGTACATTCAATCTTTTGGAGTAAATTCTTCTCTATCTCTCTCTTCTTTGTTTATTTGCAAATTCATTGGATCGATATTATTTTTTTGATGGAATTCTAGATCTCTCGAGTCTCATAATTTTACATGTTATCAAAGTCGATGGACTGCTAGGAAAAAGACACAACAAACTCTTTTTGCAGGTATTAAAGATTGAAGAACGCAGAAAAGATGGATTATTCATCAACAATACTTCTCACAACTCATAACTATTTGGAATGGAAGCCGAAAATTATTCTTCATCTCAGATGCAGATACTTGTACCAATTAACTATGGAAATGGAAGTAGAGATTGATTCCACCGAAGAGAAAAACACCTTTCCCAATAGACAAAGATGGCCATTGGATGTATCTTATTGTCTATTTCTCCTAAAATTCTCCACCAAATATATGATTTCTCACAAGACTCCTCTAGCAACAAATTATGGACCCAGTTGGAGGTTCTATTGAGAATAAAGAATATTGTGAATATTTCATGTAAGAGGTCGAAAAGATAGAGCCAAAAGATAAGCCATCAAAAGATCAAACATTTTATTTTGAAGAGTTTTCTACAAAAAGTATCTTACTGGGAAATTTGTATTCCATTAATTTCATATGATATCTATACTCCATTTCATATTTTTTTTTGAATTTCATATGGAAGATATCCTGCATGCATCTCAAGAGTCACATGCAAAAATGTGCATGCTACATGCATTCATCTCAGAGAAGAGACAAAAATGGGGCCACGCACATTAGATTCAATACTTATATTTTCTGAGCATAATTTTTAGAAACAAGTTGGACATTTGAATTCTCTCGAAAAAATATCCAATTTCAAAAATAAATGCGTCAGAAACGAGTATAAGTGAAGTTATGATCATTTAAAATCAACAAAATTTCAATGTTTTTTCCGGAAATGTTGCACGGTTTCAAAGTTTCATCCTAACTATATTTGGATATTCTTCATTACAAGAAGAAGTGGATATGTGTGGACATATCAATGGTGCATCTACTTCATCAGGTCACGGTATACATCTACATCTTTAACAAAATATTCAATAAGCTTCGGCTTGCATAGTTCGCGAGGTCTTCTCATGAGTGGGAAGGATAGTGTTGCTTAGTATACTGTTCCATTCTCATATTTTTTTTTTTATGCATTTGTAATTTGAGGGAGGGTTTCCATAAGGTTTTCCCTCTTTCCTCAATTTTGACTCTTCGGTTCTCTTTCTTATATGCATTGTACAATGGAGTACCTAACATGGCCTTAGTTGATGGGACCCACTCATCATATACACCATAGTAGTGTTAGGAAGTGTTGGAGATAATACACACTCACCTATAATTATTTTCCTAAGTTTACAATCCAATGTTGAGAACTCTTCCTTAGATGAGAATATTCTCTATATAGAGAATATTCCCCTACAAAATAGGATGTTCCTCTTAAGTTCAAATTGATTACACTCAATTACACTTGGATTAGACTAATGGAAATTAAGTGATTGATTAAGCACATTGATTGCATCAGATCGATTAATAGGACTAGGTGGCAGTTGAATCCAGTGTCTATCGATGAGTGTCTATATCTCTCTAGATCACTACTATGGCACATTAGTTATAAATGTAGCCTATATCTATTGTAAATTATTCATTCTTTGAGTGTGAAATCTGGGTTAATGAGAATTATTTCTATTCTTTCTCTCTACCTTCTCTATTTTTCTATTTTATTTTCAACTGTGTATGTCAATTCAGCTAAGATCTATTATGTGCAGGTTCAACAAATTGACATGGTATCAGAGCCTGTAGATCACGAGGAGATGTATACTAGTTTTATTTTTAGGTGAAAGATCATCAAAGGAGACATACAAAATCAATGGATCAACACCTTTAGCCCAAGCATGTTGTCCTATCCCATTCAACCACTTTGAATGGAAAGATGAGATCACCACTTTCTCTCACGAGAAAATGTATCTCTTGGATATTTATGGAAATGAAAGTATAGAGCTGATTAGTAGATGAGAGCTTGACTTTCTCAATAGACAAGATATGTGGCCATAGGATGCATGCTTCTGTATTTCCTCCATAAATTATCCACCAAGTATATGATGTCTCACAAGACTCTAGGAAATCCCAAATGAATTATGGAGAATGTTGGAGGAGTTTCTATTTGAGACTAAAGAAGATTGTGAAGATTTCATGCATGAGTTTGAACAGAGATGAAGCTAGAGAAGCCTTCAAAGGAATCAAGCATTTTTATTTTGAAGAGTCTTCTACACAAGTATCACCTGCAAAAATTGAAATTCCATTAATTCAGGATGATGTCTACTCCATTTCAATTTTTTTTTATGAATTTCATGTGGAAGAGATATATTGCATGCATCTCAAAAGTCACATCTTTTACATGCACCATGAATGCATCTCAGGAGCCAAAAGGGGGTTGTGCACATTAGATTCAATTATGATATTTTATGAGAATTTGTTTTAGAAACAAATTGGATATTTGAATTCTCTTGGAAAAATATCCAATTTAAAAAAATCATCCCGAGCGAAGTTTGGAGTAGAGATTATGATCATTTACAATCAACAAAATTTGTTTTTGAAGCTTGACTGCGATTTTAATAGTTTCATCAAACTTTGTTTTGGATCTTCTTCATTACAAAAGATAAAGTGGATATGTGTGGACATAACAATGTGGATTCGGCTACTTCATCATGTCTGTGCATACATCTACATCTTCAACACAATCTTCATCGAGCATAAACACTTGATTCTGAGCTCTTCACTAATTGAAGGACAAAGTTATAGCAAAGTACATTTTTTATTTCTTCTCGATTTACTTAACATTTTTTATGTCCTCTTTGGGGAGTTTCCCCATGAAGTTTTTTTCCTTCTTTCCTCTTTTTATGAGGAGTTCATTATTGTATTGAGTACTTAAAATGACCTAGTAGCTGGGACTCATTTCTTATTATGTCACTTTCTGAAGTTAGGCTTAAGGGGGTGTTAGAGAATAATCTAACTTCCTTAGTTGTATTACTTGTGGGCACCTAGACTTGGTTAATGCATTCCAATGCATTTTTTCCTCACTTTATTTGACTTTCTAGAGGGTAGGAGACACCTTCCTTGATTTTAGAGTTTTCCTTTCTTTAAATAAGCATGTTTAGCTAATCAGTTAGTAAATTCGCACTTTTCAGCCTATCATACTCATGTTAGGTGTGGGTTATCTATTTCATTCCGGGCTCCATTCCGGTCCATTCCGCCCCGTCCGTCCATCCATCCATTCCATCCATCCGTCCATCCATCCATTCCATTCCATCCATTCCATCCATCGTCCGTCCATTCCATTCCTCCTTCCTCCATTCCATTCCGTCCATCGTCCGTCCATCCATCCATCCATCCATCCATTCCATTCCTTCCATCCATTCCATTCCATCCATCCATCCATTCCTCCGTCCATCCTCCATCCATCCATCCTTCCTTCCGTCCATTCCATCCATTCCATCCATTTCCTCCTCCATTCCTCCATCCATCCATTCCATCCATTCCTCCATCCATCCATCCATCCGTCCATCCATCCATTCCATCCATCCTTCCATCGTCCATCCATCCTTCCGTCCATCCTTCGTCCATCCATCCGGCCATCCATCCTTCCTCCATTCCTTCCATCCTTCCATTTCCATTTCCTCCGTCCATCCATTCCATTCCATCCATCCATCCATCCGCGTCCATTCCTGTCCATCCATCCATCCATCCATCCGTCCATTCCTTCCATCCATCCATTCCGTCCGTCCATCCGGGCTCCGAACTCCGAGATCCGTCCTTCCCCCTCAACACATTGATTGAATGCATTGAGAAATGCATGTTTTTCATGAGAGGGAAGGTAATGGACACAATATGGAAGGAGGACCTTCCAATATTTTACATAGTTATAAAAATGGTAGAAAAAGGGATTGGGAGGCCATGAATGTTGGAACTCTAGTTATTAGTGAAGAAAGAATGCTTGAATGCATATTTGAGGCTATGATCAACTCAAGTAGGAAGAACAAACCCTCTTTGTGAAAATAATGAATGTGAGGGAGGTATTCCATGTAGTTTAAGTGGGATGAGTTCAACACACCATGGCAATGATGCCCTAACCTAAAAGTAACAATCTAAGAATCAATGCAATGTTGCATTGTGAGTGATTGTGACGATAAAAATTAGCACACTAGTTAAGATCATATGATGAAATGATTGCTGATAGAAGAGCTTGGTATGATGAAATAATGCATGAGTAAGGAATGATAAATTATTTTATATTATATCATTGAATATAGATGAATGGGATGCAATTGTTAGACTGCACAAATCAAGAATTTTTTGTGATGCCATTGTAAATTTGAAATGGGAATATATATGCATGAGAAGCTAACAATTTGTTTGTTTGTGTAATTATTGAACTGTATGAAGGAGGGTCTTGAAAATGGACATATTGTAATCCCATGAGGAACACCAATGCTTGCTGGTTATAAAGAACTAATTTGTTATGCAAAGGAAATCACATGCTTGTGAACTTTGGTTCCAATATGGAACAAATTTGAAAATGAAAGGAAATTGTGAATTTGAAAATCTGTGGGTAACAAATTTAAAAACAATTTTGATTGAAAATGGATGAAAATATCTCACGAATTTTTGTATGCATGTGAAAAAATATGAGATGAAAATATATGTCCAGGGAGGAAAGATGGTGGATGTCAAATAATAAGAAGGGGCCATTATTTGTGATAAAGATAACTTTTGATAGAGTGATCTGTAAAAATGTTGTGTGTTAAACATAGGCCTAAGGGATGCTACGGTGAAATATTGGGGCACTTCATCTATGAACTCAACAAAGTCTCTAAAACTCTTCTTGTGAGAGATATCCTAGGTAGGAAATATTGATCACTCGAGGAATTGTATAATAGAGAAGGGGATACTAAGCACGGGCTCGAAGGTGAGTGACATGAGAAGGGATAATTTGTGCTCATGTGAAAGACTCAAATTAGATCTTTAAATTTTGTCATCTATTGATTTAGGATCATGCACAGAATGGGTATGAAAAGGAAGGACAATGAGTTGAGTAAACACTTATTAACATGTGGATGTAGATCCATGAACTACATATATAAGTGTTGTGTTGATATGTGAAATTTTCCCTTGATTTATGAACAACAATAAAATGTTTTTTCTTAAAATTGGACCTTATATGCTTGTTGTTTGAGAGTATTGTAGGAATATGCTAAGAAATACTAAGATCTTGGGAAAGAGTGGATTAAGAAGAAGAAAACAATGCTGAAGTAGCTAAATGATAGAGGCATGACATGTGTTATTGAAAATAACACCAAGGACAATTTTCCTTTAAAGGGGGAGAGGATTGTGCACCCATGTTTCCCCTAACTTGTAATTATTCACGATTAATGATGATTTCCATGTCATGGCATATAAATGATGTAAATGTATTATTGTTTTAATTATAAGTGGAAACAATTGAATGTGGGGGTGAAGCCTTGCAAGTACTAGCCATGATGCCATGAGAGTTAATGAGAGGGAATGAAGGGGGTTTGTATGTAAAGACCCCAATCCACCTCAATGAAGAATGTGAAGGAAATGACCATATTTCCTCTAATTTGAAGCTGAAGCCAAAAAAAAATGGAAAAGAGGTTGGTATTTGAATAACCAACCACCCTTAATGAAAATATGGCTAGGACAATAGAGGCTTCCAACCAAAGGTACAACGAGGTACCAATTCTGTAGTCTAGGATTGACCCATGAAGTTCCCTCTAATAGAAGAAAATAAGGGATAGGTTGAAAACCTTCCCAAGGATATTATGTGCAGGGGATGCAATAGGAAGGAAAGGGAAGAAGAATGCAAAAAGAGAGACAACCGCATAGAAGAGAGAAAAAGCGTGCAAGTAGATATGCGAGGAGCACAAAATGAAAGCAGCAGTGGGTGATGCGCAACGAAGTGATTTAGCATGAAAGGAGGCAGCCTATGGTTGGGTGGAAATACAAACACCCATAGTCAATTTGTTGTCCATCAATTGTAATAGATAGGTATTTCCATACCCTCTGTAATTGAATTGTAATTTATGGAAGAATGTCAGTAATTGTCTCGAGGATATTAGCCGTAAGCTTGTTTAATGATTAAGACTAGTTGTCTGTTGCATGTTTATTGTATTTTAAACAATTGGGAACTATATGGGTTTGGGTATGCTTCATACACATGAATTCTTGAGCCTCATGTATTGGCTCGAGTTAAAGGAATGGCTTGTGACCTTGTTGATTAGGTATCTTACATCATCACATTGATACATAGTTTTACCAAAATTTATACCCATAACCCTCACCAGTCTACAAATTTCACTTCCCCCATTCTCTTGGCTACAACTCCGTGCAGCCTTCCTTCATTCCAAAAAACTCACAAGTTTCCCTTTTTATGCAAATACCAGTCCATTTCACTGTTGCAAGTTCATTTTTGTGACTCATGTTGTTGCAACTCCACTCCTAGCCTCATTTCGTCTTCCAACTCTTCACCTTTTCCATGCACCATTGATGTTGCGACTTGTATCCGCACCATTTACCACATCATCCATGATGCACCTTCGTCACTGCAGCTCCCATTGCCACAACTTCCCCCCTCTAGTAAGTCTCAACCATTTCGTTTTGACTGTTTCAACTTCATTGTTGTGACTCATGTCGCCACAACTCCACTCACAACTTCGTTCCATTTTTCACTTTCCACCCCACCACACCCTCCATCACTTATGTTGAATTTGTTATCCCCACCATAGAGACACACTTCTAGTGCTGCAGTTTTGTCGCTGAAACTCCCGTTGCTATGACTCCACTTACAACTTGCATTTATGAGCATTGTCGTTCCTGCAATTCCAATCGATGAAACCGACAACATCGATGTTGCAATTCTGGTTAAGACCATTGATGTGACTCCATCCTCCACCACAGAAGTCTCGATAAACTGTATACTAATACAACCACTCAAGGTAATACATGGAAGGTACACGTTCCTATCTGAATTTGCAATAATTACGTTCTAATGGCATGTGTCTAATATCATTCCTCCATAACCAACACATCAGAGCATCATTACTATAATCATGACTTTCATAACCACCACCCTTATTAATACAACTCCAAACTCACAACCCCATAATTTTCATAACCCTTGCAAACACGAACACTTAGAGTTAATAGAGGGAAGGATCCATGGGAGGATCATTAATCTGCAGAGAGCTGACTAAATTGATGATGCTTGAGGTTTATGACAACATAAGGAAAATTTTGGGAAAAGTTGGCTAGATGGATTATGTATTATGTTTGCAGGGATATGATGAAGACATTTCTCTGGAATTCACCCTGAATTATAGATCTGAGCACTCCATGGTCTCAGGAACACACATATGGATCTCACTAAGAAGTGTGAGGAGGTTCTTGGATTACCTCAGACGGAGAAATGATGGTATAGTAAAAGAAATACACAACCAGATTTTCTGAGGAGATTCCTAGAGCTAGGGGAGGATTTAGTAAAGAAAGGAATGAGATTTGACCATTGGTATTTACCTCATCCATGGGAAGACACATGGCATTTTCATATTCGATAATTCACACAGAAGGTTTCTATGGCACCGTTTACATCCAACACATTCACCTAATCAACCATTTATGCCACAGTCGTTGAATAAACATGTTGTATTTCTTATTTAGGACACTGTAGACAATGGTAACACTTGTACAAAGGGAGAAGAATACATAGAACCATATCGCACCGGCGAAGCTGCTTATCAGGCCTCTCTTGGATTTATAATTCAGTAAAGGAAGGCCACACATGGAACAACATTGTGAAACCACCAATTTTCCTTAAGGAAGTTGAAGTTGTTGCACTTCTGACAACTGAGTGGGTAATCCCTGCACTTCTGGCTCCACAAGAGACCAGGGCTGCAACTTCTCTGCCAGAGAATGATATCGCAAAAATGATAGAATTAGTTGATGCGACTCCAAAGAAGAAACCCAAGAGGAAAAATCAGGGCAAAATACCATCATGTTGCAACTCCGATAGAAGCAGACTGGGACATTGATGTGGAAATAACGGTCAACAAACCACCCACAAAGTGACTTCGAGGGTTTAAAAAAAGGAAAATTCACATGCCAAAGAAAAGAAGGACAAAAATGAGGTTACCGTCGGTGTAGAAGAAGAATTCAAGCCCAAGCAACAGGAAAACCAGGAAACACAGGAAGTTGAATCCTCCCCCGCTACACAAGAACTAGAGGAGGATACTCACTTGGATGCTAAATCATTCTTGGATGACACATAAGAACCATAACAAGGCGCTCTTGGTGAAGGCCTCAATGATATTCTAGAAGCATACTCAGATGAAGAAGAGTTGGCATCTGACCCACAACAGCCTCTTTGGAGAATCCTACTCAAGAAAAATATCCAATAGAGGAAAAAGACCCAACATAAGGAAACGAGGATGCGAAGGAAGAGTAATATGCTATTTCACTAAAAAAAATAGAAAGCACTCCTCCAACACAATTTCCCAAGAATCAAGAGCCACATATGGAAAATCCATAACACTCTGGAAGTACAGAGGAAAAGGGGAAGTTGGAAGTTCTCATTGACACAATAGTAAGGATAATTGAGGGAAACAAACAAGAAACAATGCCTCTTATTGAAACAAAAAGAGGCACTCTTGATTAATCAAATGATTCTATTCTGGAATATAAGAACAAAATAGAATCAAAGGCCCCTATTGTCACACAAGAACTAGTAGGAGGACCACTTGGGGAACGACGTACTCGTCACAAAGAACAAAAAAGAGTAGAAGAGAGGTTCAGCGAGAAGCTCTATGAATATGATATAGCGATGCAGAACAAAGTTGTGAGTTATATTACAAGCTTCTACTTCAATTATACTCTAGATAGGTAAATCATCCCTATCTCTCCCTATATATGTCACTTTGGTGAGAAAACAAAATGTTAAGGATGAAAAATTTAAAGATTAAGATCAATTTGAAAATGCTCAAAGAAGATCTTGAGGAACATAAGGCACATGAGAAATCAGGTTACCCTACAATAAGTCCTCTTGTTGCAAGGGAAACCTTAATCAACTCATAGGAAAGAGGTCATCCTAGAGAAACCAAAGAAGTATCTATCCAGGCTACAAATTTTATGGTAATTGATAAAACCACTCAAACAGAGACAAAGAAAAAACAAAAGTTCCAGTGGGGAGGATATAAGTGAAGAAGGAGGCAATGAAGATAATATATGGTATCCAATGGACTTGGTCTGCAGATTCTCTAACAATGAGTGATGATGGTTTCATTATGACATGCAACAATTTTGGGTTGAGGGAGATGATGGGTGCCTAAAATGGCATGCTTTCAACACTGTCTATGCCTTTTTCTTACCATTTTCATTAATCCACTCCCTTTTTTGATACTTCTTTTATCTGGACTACTTACTTATCATTAAGGTATGAATCCTAACCCATATGCCATTATTACATTATTTTTTTAGAAGGAACTTCGTTACTTTAGTAACTAATATTTTTTATACAAAAGAATACAATAGCTAGAACACGTCAAAGTGGTTGCAACACCTCTATGTTGCAATTCCAAGTGATACATTTTCAGGCACAAACCAAGTTTCTGTGATTCTAGGCACAAACCAATTGTTGCAACTCCAAGTGATATAGGTTTTGGCACAAAGAAAGTTACTAAAATTCTAGGCACAAACCAAGTACATTTGCAACTCAAGGTGCATTGTAGTTCTTTTACCTTTAAAAGGCGGTGCAACTCAGAACATCCTTTTCATTGTTGCAACTACAAATAAATATCACTAGCTCAATAGTGAATGCTGCATCTGGAAATTGGGAAGTAATCTTCACGTACAAAGGAGCTAGGTGGAAAGTGGGCGATTAAAGGAGAAATCAGTTGCCTATCAAGTCAAAATATTCCAGATTCCCACTAAAGTTTTAAAGAATCTTTGTAACAGGATGAACAGTCGTATTCTCATGGCTATCCATCCATTGTTTGTATAATTTTATAACAATAGTCATGTTGTATAAGAATCTTGGCTCCCAGAACTAAGGGGGAAGAAATTATTCTGGCAATTACATTTTTCTTTTATTGTATCTTCCAAACTACGACAATATAATTTCGGTTTCAACTTCCATTCATGTGTTGATGTAATAGTGATCATGTGATTCTAGTTTCGTAGCTCAGTACCTTGCCTGAGGGGTAGGGCCTCCTCCTTAGTTAGGTACTTCATGTAAAAATAGGACTAGAAATTAACATTTTATACATCTGTTTATTTTTATCATTATTTTGCTTTCAATTATTGTAATTGCATATTCATAGCTTTATTCACATACTATAGACATTTTCTGATTTTTTTGCTACTCCAGAACCATGATATATTCCATTTGATTTCATAGTAATTTTACCTTTTAGTTTATTGCAAATTTAGATACACAAAACAATTTTGTGATTCATGAGTGATTTGGTTTTCTACTCTTAACTTGCAATTCAGATTCTTGTAAAGTTACAATCATTATGTGCTTTCCATTGATGCAACTCATGTCTCTTCAATTTTGATTATAACAAAGTTTATTTTATGTGAATTGTGTTTCTACAACTTAGTTTCTGGATTTATTTTTGTGCTACAACTTTGTTGTAGCTCACTTACAACATTACTTTTATTTTGTTTATTTTCTGATTTCCTCTAGCTTTAGTCTTTGTAAATTTGGAATGATGTTACCGGATTAATATTGAATGAAAAAACATTTAATTGTTGCAACAATACAAGACCTTCATTATCTTGAATCCAAGTCTGTACATCATAGCATAAAGTTTTAATTTACGCAAAAGTGTGATTTAATTTCTGGAAGTGTGATTTCAATTTCCATAAGTGTGATTTCAATTTATGCAAAGTGTGATTTAATTTTTGCAAGAGAAACTTAAGACATATAATATTTTGGTGACTTAGTTAAGTATTGTGAATCTTTGAATTGTGACATTAAGTGCTACAATACCATAGTTAAAACAACACTCTTCTTGCATAGACTGTGCACAACAATTTGCAAGTTCCATATGAGCCTCATATTGATACAACTCTTCATTTTCTTACTAAGATAATTAGAAAGTAATTTAAAAGTCTGTCAGTGTGAAAAGCATACTAATGATGCCCATATTCCCATTCAAAGGTAAAATATCCCCTATAGAATCCTTGCATTATTTTTCAAGGACTACCTCACAAATCTTGATCATGAGAATATTCAAATGGGGTCTAGCAGATTATGTTCCTTCCTATATTTGATGTTTTTGTAGCTTCAAGGAGTTATTCTAACGTTGAACTTGGTATAGAGCATGTGGAATCTTTATTTGGCACTCACATTGCATTTTATTTTTGTAGAAAACCCCTTTTATGTAGAGTTGAGGCTTGGAATTGTTATTGTTAGGTCTTGGCACCCACTTAGAGGAATAAACAATTATAATTTGTCATTACAGTTTATGGAATCTCTAAATGGCTCATTAGAATCTATAAAAGGAGAGGCAATGTGAGAGCACCACATATTATTTTTTCATAATGGTGTTAACATGAGTGAGTGAACACTCTTGCAAAGAGGATTGGGTTTTCAAATTTCAACAAGGAAATTCTTCACTTTGAAAAATATGGCTTAGGGTTTTCTGTCTTTTCTTTGTTTGATTTTCTGCCAAGAGAGAGAGGTCACATGTGTGAAGAAAGAAACCCTACATGTGTGAGGAGACAAGCCACACATGTGAGGAAGGACATGTCACACATGTGAGGAGACAAGCATCATGTGTGAGGAAGGACAAGTTGCATGTGTGAGGAGACAACCACATGTGTGAGAGAAGAAGACAATCGCACATGTGAGATCCATACATATTTGTATGACACATTAATTGTAGTCCGTACCACATGTGTGTGGATCAGAATACATAGGGTGATCTTAGTCGCTAAATGTAAATCCAACAAGATTTTTATGTTTATGGATTGGAAGGTTTTTCGAGATTTTTTGCTAAAGTTGTAATTTCTTTGAGAAGGTGGTTTTTTGTCCTTGAATTTATCAATATGAAAATTTCACACATAAATTTCTGTCTGCAATGTATGGATGATTTTCTTTGATATTTTTTTCTTTCGTTTATAATTTTCTGTCATAATTTAAGTGTAAAATTATTCAATGATAACAACCTTAGTTTACTGTTTGAGGTCACTTGAAGTAATTTTCAGATCTAAAATTGAATGGATAAAATGATTAAATTGATGTGGTATCAGAGCATAGGATCTAGAGAGAGAAGCATCTTATTGAGACACAAGTTACCTCTGGTGTGTTGCTGCAAAGTGTTGTTGTATATTTGTTTTCTTTATGAATTTGAGCTAACAAATTTGTTGTTGTATATTTTTGTTCTTTAGTAGATTTGCTATAGATTTGTGCTTCTTTTTGGAAACAATGGTGGCCCTCTTAGAAGTTGAGGATAGATTAGAAGGGCCACAAATTTACATGATCCTTGAGAGTAGCATCATTTTTCTTGGAAGAGAATGATCTCAAGATTATGTTGAGATGGTGATTCTACATCCAAATGATGCAAGGGAATTGGAAGCCCATAGGAAGAAGGAAGTGAAGGAGAAGCGAGTGATGTTGGATTCTGTGAAGAATGACTTGATTCCTTATATTTCGAGAAGAATACAATAAAGGATATGTATGATGCTTTGGTGGGCTTGTACCAAAGCGGGAATACAAACCGAAAGTTGATTTTGAGGAATAATCTCTGATATGTTGAGATGTCCAAATCACATACAATTACTAGCTACCTCATGAGGATGACTCATATTCATGATCAACTTGTAGCCATTGGTGGCATTTGATGACATAGAGTTGAGTGAATGGGCTATTGGTTTTTTCTAGGTCTTGGGAACCATTTGTATAGGGGATTTGTGCATGTGAGAAGTTGCCACCATTTGACATACTATGGATCAATTCTATCCAAGAGGAGGCTGAAATAGAGTCCAGGAATGGTAGGCAGGGATGTATTGATGATGAAAACTAGGCCCTAGATACTCACGCTAGAAAGGGAAGAGGAAAAGGTTCTCCAGGGAGAGAGGCATATTCAGAGCAATGGAAGAAGAAGTAACTTAGAAAGATCAAGTATTTTTATTGTCATAAGCATGACCACTATGTTTCATAGTTTCCATGAAAGAGAGGAGAGGGAAGAAAAAGAATCATCAATGGATGTGGATGAGGTTCCAGACAGGATTCAGAAGGAGTTCTCATTGGTCTTCACCCTTTCTGGTATTGTTTCCGATAGTGGGAATTGGTTGGTGTATAGTGGAGCTTATCGTCATATGAAAAGATCACATAAGTCACTCACCATTTTCAGAGGTGAACCCAATATTGCAGGTGGAGCTTGGTGATAATGATAATTCCAATTATGGAGTCAAGGGAGTTGGGATAGTTTCATTTCAGCTGGATTCTAGGAAGCCTCTCAGAATGAGTGATGTGTTGTATGTACCAAGATTGAAGAAGAACCTACTTTCTATATCTTTGACACACACCCACTACAAAAACCTAGATTTTTAGATGCTATTCGAGGGACAGAATCCGTGAATTTCTATGGGGCCTAGCACGGTCATCCCTTCCCTTATCCTCCTCCAGACCACCACAAGCTGGCCTTAGCTCAAGCACCTTTCACAACTCGCGAACTCGCGAGATTGAAATCCAAGCTCTCGACTCCTCTTTCTCAATGCGTTGATACCGAGATCTTACGATCTGAACATGGCTCCCTCCCTCACTAGCACCTTTACATATAATAACCATAAGAGCTGGAGCTAGAAACACTAGCACTACTCACATCTCGCGACCCGTGAGTTGGAGTGTGAGCCCTCGTGCTCCTTCTTTGCGAATCCCGATCGCGATAGGTCAACGTTATGGACTCTGCCAAAGCGACGCATACACGACACTTGTCTCCTTCGATATACTTTTCTTACGAGTTGGCTATGGGTGCATTTCGTCGCACAAGACCTCGACTCTTGGCGTTTCGCGGCCTTAGTGATTAGGGTGCAACTTCTTCATCCTTGAGAGCGAGAGCCACGATATAAGTCAACAATGGGTTGACTCTTTCCCGGCGACATGTGTCCACCACCTAACGCCCACTTCCACTTTTCTCTAGACGCTTGTTGTTACGCCACCTATCAACCACACAAACCCCAATTACAAATGGGTCATGTATTTGCACGAACCCTCAGCGCTCGGCACTTCACGACTTCTGCAGTTGAAAAGAAATTCTTTCAACTGCTTGAACCCCGATACACGATACCTTGAGGAGGTTATGATCAACGGTCTCCATAAGCAGATCCAATGAACATGATCACGTCGCGATTTCGTGAATTGTGAGTTCGTGCCAGTCCTACCCTTGACCACTCAAAGTCACGAGTCAGTGAAATGGTACCCGATTATCCTGGCGTCATGTGCTGATGGACGGTTCCGAATGCTTCAAAACTTTTAGGATGTTATCGAGTCCATTCTCCTGCCTATGAAAATGTTAAGATTGACGGTCAATAGAACTCCGACAAATCCTTGGATTCGGTCTGGATCCCATCACTACTTACTTGGTGCGAAAGGGTCGAGGTGTTAACGCTTGGCTCCTCCTCTAGATCCATCGGTCTTGGCGGATCCCCGGTATTCGAGAAAGTTTTGACCATTAAGATCTACGAGCGATGAGATGCTTCTCTTTCGATAATTGGACACAAGCGCTATCCTTTCCCCGAAGATGCAATTTAACCTCCAGACTTCAAACCCCCATGACTCCAAGATTGTAGAGAGCTTCTCTTTCTTGCATAAGGTTTCCGGACCGAATCACATGAACCTTGGTGGTTCTTGGACAATTGTCCACAGTCTTAGTTGAGTCTCTGGTAAGGTTTAGTACGTTTACAAGGTTTATGGGGTAATTCTGGGGAAGAGTACTCTCGAGGAACCTTCCAGTATATTCTGAGAATCCAATGACAGACGTTCGGTGGAAGAGAACTTCAATACTGGGGCCAATCATTTGTATACAAGAAATAACTATGGCATGTAAGTATACACATCCATCCATTATATCCAGTCTAAAACACGGTGAAATCATTCCACACTGAAATCATTATGGGCATATAAACATGAGCATGTATTCATGATATTCAATTCAAGATACAAGGCATAAAAAAAATTATCAACACCATAAGGCATATTGCGGCTGTTGAGAGGGGTGCTCGTTTCACCCAACCGTAGGCGTAGTGACTCAAAGCGGATTTACCACTAGCCACCCACTGCGGCTAGACCACGATGCTTGAGATTGATCTCCTACTTCTAGCTCGAAGTCGAGAATAAAGGTTACTCTCCTTCTCTCTTGGTGAGAAAAATAGATCGGGATGAAGGTTACTCTCCTTCTCTATGTTCTTAAGGTAATTTGTTCTAAAATGTAGCATCTAACAATTATATGAAGTACAGCGTAATACGACCCATGAATCTTTTATGCAAAAAAATATGAATTACACACAATTTCAAACCAACGTTCAATTATATTCGTAATGTAAATAAAACATAGCAATACCAAATCACAAAGTTGCAACAAGATCGTCATTGTTGTTTCCAGACATGCAATTATTAATCTTTAATGCTAACAATCCTGTGAAAGAAGAAGTTTAATACTTAGAGTTAATATGTTACAGTCATGGAAGAATGTATCAGAACACAATTACACTTACAAGTTGCAATAAATCTAATCTTCAACAAAGCATTTCTTGACAATTGTCATGGAAGAATGTATCAAGAACACACTTACACCCACAAGTTGCAATAAAATCTAATCTTCAACAAAGCATTTGCTGACAATTACTAGAAAATGATGGTTTTGCAACAATGGGGCTTGTTTGAAACCCATTTGTACTTATCAAAATTTCCCTCTGCCTTTCTATTTTCCCACTCTTTTATCCTCTGTAGTTTCTCTTTCTGGGTACTTAATCGTTTTTTTCGAAAATGCCTTGCTGCGCGGGATGGAGGATTCACGCGTTTCGATCGAGCGCTAGTGGGTGGTTTTTATTACTCATCTAAGTTTGATTCCAAGTAGATGGTACCTTTAGCATCTCAATGGAGAGTTGCATGTTTCCCGAACCAAAAAAACTGGGGACACATCTTTGGTATTTTGGGAAAAAGGGTTTCCAAGTTTGTGAGAGGCACACCGACATAAACAAATTATGTCAAAGTTATGGTTAAAACATATTTATAGAATAATGAATATAAATAAATATATGATTATTAAAAACATATTTTATATTAAAAAGATAAAAAAATTAAATTTTAGGCTTTTGAGTGAATGAAATCCTTTTAGGTTAAAGATTTTATCAAATGAAGATTTTTTGGGAGAATATTTCTATAAAATCTTAGAAATTGTGATTATTTCTATAAAATCCTAGTGAGTTTTTCAGTAAGCTGAATCCATTTATATATTCAGAAATGGATTTTGAACAATAAAAAATAGTGACTC
>SNQJ01S0168945.1:0-20740 GCA_010110895.2 Picea sitchensis | reverse complement strand
GACAGAGTGGGAGGTCTACCACCTTAGGTCTGAGATCCAAAGCAATGACTGAATAAATCACTATGGAAAACTAGGGAGCACATAGCACACACTAGAAAAAATCCTTTAAGATAAATCAAGCAAACCACTATCTAGTAGGAAGAACAGTTACGCCAGCCAACACTAGAGAAACTTACCGATGCAAGTGCAACTTGAACACGGAAGTACCCTCTGGGTATACACTGCAAAGTGTGACCTGATGTCTGCCCTAGGTACCACGGTATACCCCCGCAGTCACCCGTGTAAGTCCCTAAAAAATAGGCAACTAAGTTGTCAGCTAAAAAATAATCACCAGGAGGGTACAGTTGACAGTCGGGTGGACCGCAATGAGCAGGATAACAAGTCTAAAACCTATTGAGGGTATCAAAAGCTAGTGGTCTAGAAGACAACAGAGGATCTCGAACGGATTCGAGGTCCACGAAGCTCCGTAGGCAAATGCAGCCGGTAATATTCCCATGACAGATCCTCAATATGTGTTCCCCACTACATTTGGTCTGGCTTTGGAGGGGTTATCTCCACTACCTTTCCCCACGTGACCTCGTGTTTAGCCCCTGTGTTAGAGGGGGGTCCTGGATAACTTTCATGTTTACTGGACTTTTACACTCCCTAACTCAGATTCCAATGTTTGATTTAACAGCCTTGAAGAGTTTCCTCTCCAACCTAATTCAAGGCCCTAACCCTAAACTAGTTGGTTGACCCTACAAACATAAAAAGTCTAGTTAATTTTAGATTTAATGTTCTTTTTACTGGCTTGATTTACTCAAAAAGGGTGCGGTTGTGCAACTGATGTTGTTAAGACTCTTCCGAAAAAAGAAACTTATAAGAACACTAGCAAAGAAAGATTATCTTTCTTATTTTTCTTTTGAAATGCTTTTAAGATGAGAAGTAAACACAACATTAGGCTAATTTCTTTTTGTTTTTCAAATAACAATGCAAAGCAAATGCAAAGAAAGAAAGAGACCTAACAAACTAAGTTTTGTTTTTATATTTTCTTCCAATCAAAGCAGAAGTAACAAAAGATGCTAAAAGAAACTGATGAATACACGATTCTTGGCCCCTGGCCATGAGAGGGATTTTTTTTTTCAAAATGCAACTCATTTTTCTTAAAATTTCAAGCTAAAAATAAGGGGAAAAAACTAGGAAACACAAGAAGATCAAGAAGACATGGAAACTGACATCCAACCCAAGCTATGACTGTAAAAACAGAGACAATGAACTCTGTGAAGAGACCCTAAGAAGTAAAAACCTCAATCTAGGAAGAGGTTGATTGTCTCTTCTTAAATACAGTTTCTTGACGTAGGTACGCTAATGGTGCTTAAGTAGCCTTCATATGTATGCAAGTTGTCTATAAAGTAGGGCGCGTATGTACACGTGCTGACCCACAATAGGCTGTGTACACCTCTGTACTTCTTGAAAAAAAAAGTAAAACAGACAGATTGACAGGGCATGGAGAACTGGTATGGCACCAACAGGTGACCAGAATCCCTTAAAGACTCAACAGACTAAAAAAAAAACTCTAAAGGTATAAAACCAATCAAACACCCGAAAAATCCCCTAAAAACCTAGAGGCTTCCCCAGTATGGTCGCCAGTTTTGCTAGCAGGAAAAACCCCCCTATGGCTACACTAGGGTTTATAATGTAGGCAGATCACAACCATCTAAAAGTCTCCTACTTTTCTAACTACCCCAAACATATCCCAGACTCATACATGAAAGACAAAGTGAGAAGGATCAAGTAACTGTACCTTTTACTCCACGCCCGGTGCCGATCCTCTCACGCTTGATATCTCCACTGACTACAAACCTCCTCCCAAGGCTGGCCTGCATTCACAAATAGATAAACCGGAAACTACAAACATGCATTTCATATATAAATCATGGGTTAGATGTTAGAATAAAACATAAATCAAATGCAAACATTTGACACATCATATTTCGGGAAAGGAAAAGTATTTCTTTTATTGATATCACAATGATTACTTACAACAAGGTCGACGACTGCTCCACGAACATGGTACAGGCTCCTCTTCACCAAGCTCCAAGTGCACCTCCACGTATCTTTCTCCTCTCAGCCTTCTTCTTGGGAAATGGAATGGGCTTATGATGGAGGAAAAAGGGAAAAATGGGGAATTTTGATGCAATTCTCACAACAAGGCTGCAAATGCTTGGGGCAAGGAGGGGATGTGAAACAGGTAGAGTTTCACTGTTCTTATGCTTAGCTTATGAATGAGACCCCAACACCTCCTTTTATATGACAAAAGGATGGTTATTTGTCTTGGTGACGGGCTATAGGCGGTGGATTAGTTGGGAAACTACCCAATAGCCCGTAATCTCAACAAATTCCTTGCAACTCTTGCAAGTATACACGGGTTTTAATGGTGCAACTAACGTACGTATGCGGGTTGTAGTGGTGCAACAAGCATGTGTACGCAGGCAGTAATGGTGCAGGGCGCGTACATCTTCAAAAAATGAGTTTTTAAGAAGAGAAGCTGAGTGATGGCTTGGCAAAAATAACAAGTAAGAGGGCCAAGTGCTAGGTATGCATGTCTGGAGCAATTTAGGGTTATAACAATGATCCAAATGCTTAAGATATCACAGAACAAAAGTACAGACCATGTATATAATGTGAGCGTGGAGAACAACTCCAAGATCCATAAGTTACACAATAACTCCTTAAAGAATAGGAGAACCTCCTCCACATAACCAAATACACCCATGCATCATCATTCCCTCCTTAATATTGAATGCATGTTCTCTATATATACCTATTCACACTTGCACATGAGGCCCCTTTACTATTAGTTTTACCTTATACATATATATTTACACATTACATTTACATTTCGGCCCATATATGCCCCCCATTGAGGTCATATCATATACATTTAGCCCTATATATGCTCCCCTTGGGTCATAACAATCTTGGCCAATGTCATGCGATTTGACCTATTTGTTGTTCAACACATATATCAAAATTTTACAATTAACTACATGATAATTCAAAGTGGTGGGTGGCTTAATGCCCTAAATTTTTCCCTAGGCATGCTTTTAACCATATTCATAAACATGCTTTTCACCAAACTCTTAAGGGATTGTTACCCATGCTTGACCCCTTTTATAATGAAAAATTCCTTGGTTGAGTCTGCTTACCACATTAGATAACTCATCCACCTTCCTATTCAATGCCCTAAGCACATAGAAGAACTATACCCTTTCATACCTTTATAGTTCTTTATTTATCCTATAAAGGATTTGCGATGACACACTTTGACCATGCCATGTGCCTTTATGCAAATATTTGATAATTAATTTTGAATATCCGATAATAATTATGCTTCTATGTTGGATTTTGCTAGTGATCCTTAGACCCTGGAACAAGGCAAGTGCCTCAACTTGATTATTAGAAGCCTTCCCCAAACCCCAAGCAAAAACATTTTCCTCTTTTCCTTCGAGATCTAAAATGATCCCTCCCACTCCTGCTACCCCAACAATTGTATATTTTATTATTCTTGATTGCCACATAAAAAAATATAGGGAACAAAGTGTGTATAAAATGCAGGGGGAAGCCTGGGAAAAGATCAATTCATAATTAATAAGTTCAATTTTATTTAAACGAAACCTTTTTGAAATGACAAACTTTCACTTTCTCAAAAAGAATTGAAAAATTACGTGTACCTAATTTTTTTTACAATATTTCAAATTATCATAAAATGTTGAGATGTATTTCTTTAGGGTAAACCTTATTGGGGACATTATTCTTTGAGCATAGTTAATCTTCTTTTGCAATCGGCTAATCATCTCAACCAAACTCTTAATAGAGTTACTGATTCCCCCACATCGTGTTCAAAATTTCAACATTGAACTTTGGTATAAAAAAGGAAAGACAATTAGTTTAACTTAAAATGGGAAATGCAAACATGTCCACCGGGGCTATGGACACTCACTAGTAATGGACCAATGTTTGTGGTATCGAGATGACTCCATTGAGGCTATGAATGCTCAGGAGTAGTGGAGTGACATCAAAAAGAAGATTACTTGTTCAAAAGTATTAAATTTTTATAACCTCAAAAAATTATAAATTATCATGAAGAAACATATTTTAACCCTTAGGTTATGAAATAATACCAAATAAGGACATGATGGTTTCTCCTCTTCTTTAGATTAAGTGATTCTTTTATTTTAAGTGTTATGTTTAAACAAAAGTGAAATGAAACTTCTACTTGAGTAAGTAATGAATATTGTATTTGAGAAAATGTTAAATTCCTAAGAGACTTAAATCCTCACAAATTGGAAAAGCAAAGTATTTTACCTTAACAATTTCATAGGCACTTTGAATAATTTGTTTTGTAAGCATCTATGTTTTTGTTTTGTAAACATCATTTCCCAAAAGAACAAAAATAGAATAATAGATTATTACACAAAAAATGGAAAATCTGAAAGAGAAATAATATTTGTACAAACAAGAACTTTATTTCAGCAAAAAGATGGTAATACATAGTATATCGATGTCATATCAAAATTTCAAAACAAAGTCCCTCTCGGTCTTCACTAATCGGAATTGCATTGTCAAGAGAAGAACTAGATGAAGTCGGGGGACTAGAAAGATCAACATAACTATTTAGTTCAGCTTGACAGACAAGGCATCTCATTACATGGATATCTTGCTTGATTCCAGTTATATCTTGCATAATTACATCAAGTTTTCTTTCAATCATAGTCTGAAAATCTGATTTTGGCCATGAAATTGAACATTCATTCTCAAGAATTGCATCATTGTTTACTACCATATTCCTCTAACAATCATAGTTTATTTTCTCTTTTTGATTTTTAATTTGTTTTTTTCCTCTTACTTCGAGAGAACGGAAAATAGAGTGAGTAGGCATTGTAGGAAATGTATTCCAAGGAACCTCTACATTTACATGTATTGCATAATTTGCAGTTGTTGGATCTTCTAAATTTCCTTGCTTAGGGCTCATCTTTTCATCCTCCCAATATTCTGACCCAACCACCTCCATAAACCAAGTGTAATCATCTGGATTAACAACCATACTTAACAATTATTTCTGAAACAAGATGAATGAAAATGGTTGAGCTATTTCGATGATTATATAGAAGTTTTTCAATCAAGGTTCAATTATGATCAAATCCAATTTCAAGATATCATAGTTTGTTAAATCATGATTGAAATTATGATGAATCTTTCGAATCATGACTATTCATTAATTAACTCATTATTTTGAAGTTTTTTCAAGTGATTTGATTAATTGAAATTTTGAAATGACTGATGGAGGTTTCACACGAGGTAAGATCTTTTAACACATGCCCAAAATGACGATCATTTGACTCCTTTGCCCAATGGATAAGGCATCGATCTACAGTTCTTAATGCCATGTAGGGTAGCATCACTCCAAGTAAGAGCCGAATGTTGTATCTCAAGCAATTTTAATACTCTTGACATTGAAAATTTCATTAAATTTTTCAAAAAAATGAGTTAAAATATGTAAAGGGCGATGAATTATAAAAAATATTAGCTTTGAGACAAATTAAAAGCTACCAATTGTCTATATTATAGAGATAAAACAATGTGTGGGTTAATAACATGTTATAAATATGAAGAAAGTAAAGTGATCAGGCACTAAATCTAACGGTGGTAGATGGGCGTTGATCAATGGTTGAGGTTCATTACGGGCGTTTAAGATTGAGGTACATTAACCAAATCTCAAAGTCCCATAACTATCTACCACCCACCATCCATGTGTTAGCTCATGATAGGTTACAAGACTTTGAGAACGGGCTCCAAAACCACATCTCAAACACCTGTAAACCACTTATGGTTTTCGACATTAATACTTGCCACCTTTCCACGTTTCGAGTTGTTGGAGCTATTAACTATCTTGAAGCATAAAACAAACAATGAGTTAGAAGGTGATGGGTGGATCTTTAACTCATAAAAGCAAGCAAACAAGGGAATCTAAAAACTGTTCACTTTATTTTTATTTCATGTAGTGCATGCGAAAAACTCCATTCAAGCCAAGATCGAGGTTTAAGCGGGATTCTTGAAGAAAAATAGTTCCTATCATCAAAACATAGTGGGTATTTCACGAAACCTCATTGTTCAAAGAAATCATGTCATAAAACGCTAGGAACAACATTCTTCGATTAAAATTTGGAAAATATTTTCAGACAAGGTTCTCATATTTTGAAGGAATGGATCATAGGAAGAAAGTTCCAGTGTCCCAACAGCCTGAATATGTGAACCCATATTTTAGAAACCTCATTGATGAAGACCAAGATATATTTGAAACTCATTTGTTCGGAAAAACCACTGAAGTAATATAGAACCTAGCTTTTTCAAGGTTTTCTAACAATTAAGAAGATACTCCCGCTTGGGAATTGGATTGGCACAAAGTATAGTCTAAAAAACATTCCATTTCCATGAATTCATTCATATGTGTGCCCAATATTATGACCCAATTCAAAGGGTTGTGAAATCTAAAAACAATAAGTATATCCTTTTCCGTCTTTCAAAATTTTACATATATGAAATACTGCTTCTACTTGATAATAAAGACAAATTAGAATAAAATTAATTGGAAACTTATTTAAACTTAGTACCATTGGAACAAAGACATAGTTTCTTATTGAAATTGTTACCAACAAGTGCTGATTTTCCAGACTTAAAGTTTCCGTCAAGTTCTTCTTTATTCAAGGAGACAGAGTAAGAGAAATCGTAGCAATGATTTGTTTGATTTTTGGGTATGACAGTGACATTTTAGTAGATGAAAGTATTTTAAGGTTCATCCTTAAGATTACTCAACCTGTTATGTTTGACTATGCCAAGTTTTTATATGATAACATTCATGAGCAATTGGTTCATTTTCAATGATGGAGATGTTTTAGATACCAATCTTACTTAGTATATCTTATGTTATATCATCAGTCTACCCACTTTCAACATTTAACATAAAGGACAATGGATTCTCATAAAAAGTTACAATTGGTGTTTGATTGGACTCAGATAGTAAGAGATTGTGGTCAAAGAGATGGTTTTAAAACATTTGTAGATAAATTCACGGCCACAACCTATGTTCCGATTCACAATGAATTTCCTCCAATGTTGTTTCTTGAATGCAACAATTTTCTTTAGTTAAGCGCGCAGCTGAAATATGGAGATTGGTATATTTTTGAAAATTATGTAGTCTTGAGAATTTATGTCTCAAAACTAAAAACTTACAAACTTTTAATTTTCCTCACTCAGAGGATTTTTGCATTAGAGTATATTAGAAAAAGGCTAAATTCAAATCATATTCACTCTATTTCAAACAATCAAAAGCCTCTTTTACATTGCCAATTGAAGTTCTCTCTTATAGTGAAAAATATTAACTTTGTTGAAAATATGTTGAAGGCTTTTCATTTTGAGAAGATAAGATCAAACAATATGATCCATGTCGTTTAATTTCTAATATGATAAATGTATCTAGTTATGCACCATATATTCATCATGAAGATGTGGGAATATAAATATTAACAAACAAACAATCATGGGCAAAAGTTCAACAAATACTTTCAGGAAAAGGTCTAATATCAACACACAAAGAAAATGTAAAAAAACAAGCAATTGGAACATGTTTTGCATCTACTTCAGTTATCAAAATTGAATATGATCAATTAAATAATGGAATGGAGTTGGTAATGGAGACTCCAGAGAAATAAGATTTCCAAAGAAAAATGCTAGAGAGAGATGATCCCAAGGGAGGAAGACATAGTAGAATCCTTGACAAAAAAGATGAGAATAGATTCAAAATTTCTAATATGAAGAAGAATCCACTGTCCTTTCAACATTTAACATAAAGGACAATGGATTCTCATAAAAAGTTAGAGTTGTTGTTTGATTGGACTCAGATAGTAAGAGATTATGGTCAAAGAGATGGTTTTAAAACATTTGTAGATAAATTCATGGCCACAACCTATGTTCCGATTCATAATGAATTTCCTCCAATGTTGTTTATTGAATGCAACAATTTTCTTTAGTTAAGCGCGCCGTTGAAATATGGAGATTGGTATATTTTTGAAACTTATGTAGTCTTGAGAATTTATGTCTCAAAACTAAAACCTTACAAACTTTTAGTTTTCCTCACTCAAAGGATTTTTGCCTTAGAGTATATTAGAAAAAGGCTAAATTCAAATCATATTCACTCCATTTCAAACAATAAAAAGCCTCTTTTACATTGCCAATTGAAGTTTTCTCTCTTATAGTGAAAAATATTAACATTGTTGAAAATATGTTGAAGGCTTTTCATTTTGAGAAGATAAGATCAGACAATATGATCCATGTCATTTAATTTCTAATATGATAAATGTAGCTAGTTATGCACCATATATTCATCATGAAGATGTGGGAATAGAAATATTAACAAACAAACAATCATGGGCAAAAGTTCAGCAAATACTGTCAGGAAAAGGTCTAATATCAACACACAAAGAAAATGTAAAAAAAGAAGCAATTGGAACAAGTTTTGCATCTACCTCAATTATCAAAATTGAATATGATCAATTAAATAATGGAATGGAGTTGGTAATGGAGACTCCAGAGAAATAAGATTTCCAAAGAAAAATGCTAGAGAGAGATGATCCAAGGGAGGAAGACATAGTAGAATCCTTGACAAAAAAGATGAGAATAGATTCAAAATTTGTAATATGAAGAAGAATTAAGTAAGAGGTAGCATTTGGTTAAATCCTTGCTTGAAATATCAATAGTTTCAATAAAAAAAATATCATCATCCAGTGATCCAACACAAAAAGTAGCAAGCAAAGTGACTTTAGGAGGAGAAGTTTTAGTAGCAGAGAAAAATATTGATATTTTTTATAGAGATGACTTTAAAGAAGAGGATGGCCAAGCAGACCAAAGAAAACTTATTTTCTCAAGTTAGTCATGAAGGGCCTGCTCCACCAAGGTTAATTGCATCAATTGATTGTGAAAATGGGACTCTACATATGGCAACTCTACAACCTAAAGTTGATAAGCTTGAAAATGATATCAAATCCCATGAGTATGAAACTACTAAAGTGACTTCTGATCTAAATCATATGCCACCATAAAACAAAGTAGAATGGCATAAACATACAGGTAACATGGTATCCATGGATATGATTCAAGCAACAATCAATTTAAAAAGGACGAGAATGTAAAATAGTAGGTTGGAAAATCAATTAAAGATTGAGAAAATCACTAACAAAGCTCACCAAATTTCAATCAGTGATATGGAGAAAAAGAGAGTTGCTTTTGGACATGCTCCAAAAGATAAATATGGGATTTCATCTCTAATTGAAGAAAATGATAAAGAGATTCAACTTCTCATAGGAAAGTTGAAATTACCAATGTCAGAGCATGTTCAAACAAATGAAATAGTTGAATTGGAAAAAGAGGACCAGTTGAGAAATCAAGTGAAGATACTATGAAACCAAAGCATCAAATTAGGACAAATTATTGATAGAATCAGTAAAGAAAAAGAAGATGCTTTGTCAAGGAGTTTAGTTCTCAAAGCTACAATTTGAAATGTTGAGACACTCAAAGAAGGTTTAGAAGGAGAACAAGTTGAGAAGCTCAAGACACAATTGCAACCGTACAAAAAGAGCTTAAAGTTGCTAAAATAAGTGTGCAATGGAAAGCCTTAAAAATGACATAGATTCAAGCATAGATCGACAAACGTAAATCACTTCTATATATATCTCATTCTAGTATGGATAAGAAAGATAAAATCATAGAGGAGGCAACCCAGAGGATTGCAGAGTTTGAAAGGATATATAAATATTTTGATAAAAGAATTTTTGCAAGGAAATATTTGATTAGAGCAAAACATTATATTTTGGATCAGATCAAAACAATCATCCAAAAATTTAGAACCCATTTTAATATGCTTTAATAATCACAGGAGCTTGAAAGAGTAGTGAGACTCGAGATTTCAAAAGCATGAGAATGTCTGGGCGATAAAGTTCAGATAGCCGATGAAGTTATAAATTTCTTGAAAAACAAAATTCAAAGTGACTTGGAGGTTTTGGTAATCAAAGACTCAACTGCTTTCATTACGAAGACAAGTACAGTTCACACTAAACATAAATTGATAATGGCAGCTCAGAATAAATGCAATGCTGTGCTTCAATTTGTCCAAGAATTTAGAAACAAATTTGTAGAAGCATTGGAACTTGGACTTCCACCCCCATGGACCCAAGATAGATGTTTTTATAGTGTTCAATTATATGAATTTTATGTTGATGATCAAAGGAGAAATCATGAACAATTTAATGATGTTAGTGGTCCAATCAAAGGTATTATCATTTATGAAATATTGTTCAAAGACTTCATGTTACTGTGCACCATTACTCATCTACAAAAAAATCTACCTTTGTCATCATATAACCTTTATATAGAGTTGGATATTGCAGCCGAAAGGATGTTTGAGTTCAAAATACCAGAAGGGAATGAATGTTAGCAAATCGCTAAATTAAGAAATAAAGTTCCATTATTAGCTTCCACATCATCGATAACTACCACATCAACACCTTTATCCGCATCAACAACAACACCTCAACAAGAGAAAAAGAAGAACACTTAGTGGTGGCCTACATATCCTAACATCCTAATTGCTTTAAGCATACAAACATGAGAAATAACGATTTTTTTCCAAAACATTTGGGTTTCCATCTTCCCCACTCTCGTCTAAATTTGGAAACCATTACAAAACAATTAGAAGAAAGGAGATAAAGGAAAAAAAGTGAGATGGAAGTTGGTATCATTTGGAGACTAAAAAAGAACTCACTTCCATCAGTTGACCCGATCATTGAAGCTTGAAATCGCTCTAAGTCATGCACATATTTTCATTGTATTCAAAGGGTTCATCCCCTTCTTGATCAACACGAGTATTTATTTTCTTTTTCTTCATAGAAAAATTCAAGCTTTGAAGTGAGAAAAACTTTTCAAGATTTGATTTATCTTTGTAAAATTTTAAAGGTTTTTAATACGACAGAAGGACTTGTAAATTGTTCACTTGTTGGCTTTGAAATTTTCATTTGTTGGTATCTTTATACTTTATATTATAGTTCCTTAACTCAATTTCATTAATTTCAGTATTTATTACCGGATCATGTTGAGTTATAATCAATTATGATAATAGTGTAGAAGTTTTGTTGAAAATTTATTTGCTCTTATTTTGAAGAATCAGTTCCACTTTTTTAATCTGTATATCACACTTTGTATAAAAAGTATTTGGCCTTGAGTGAATATTTTTTTAGGAAAATGGTGTTCTTAGTTAAATTTTTATTTTAGTTTTACTATCATCTTTGAAACCGATTTAGAAGGAATATCGTGCCCTTTATGGATATGAATGGATGTGTGAATTAATTATTTTTCAAGCACACTTCTTTTATATTTTCATAAATTGATTATTTCAAGTCTTGCATTTGCATTCACTCGACTCTCTTCATTTTACTTGAAGAAAAACTCAAAAACTCAAAATCATCACTTAGAGGGATACGCCCTTTGGGTTTTGGAATCTTTCAGGGAGCCTAAAGTAGGGATGACATTTTCCTCCATAGGGTGCCTTGGCCCTGTCCATTTCTCAAGAACAACGCAAGGAACAACGTCCGATTTGGCGTCATTGTCAGGGAACGAAAATTCAATTTCTATTCCTTGGGAAATGAAAATTGAAAATTTTTATTCCTTGATGGTGAACAAGAATAAAACAACAAGCTTCATGGTTTGAAAAGTCATAATTACTACAACGAAGTTAATATTATATAAGAAAAGAAGTTCTTAAAATATTAAATGGAATTATTTTTCCTTCTATTGGATCCTTGCACAAGTTAATATTTGCCTAAGCTTTCCACCTGCAAATTATACCCACTTTTCTCCTTGTATTTTTTGCATGTGGAAATATGGGTAATATGATACAACCTTGAAGTTCAAGCAATCCCTAGGTTTCCAATAGTTTATGTTTTAACTTATCATTTTTTTTAACCAAATAATATTTTGCAAATGAATTAAAATTTGATATTAGACATTTTAAAATGGCACATATGAATATAATATTAGATAATAATTAAATTGTGATGAGAAGTCATGATAAAGGAGATGCTTATAAGGAATAAATGCACACACATGAGGCGCCCCTATAAGGAGAAAATGATGGGTAATTTGTTCTTTATCCTGTCAACTTCATTGGTGATTGATTTTATTGCACATATATTTTCTCTGCAAAACCATTCACAAAAAACATTCAAACTTAACTTAAAAATTCAACATTGAAACTAACATCATAATTTTGAGGGATCTTGTACTTCAATATTAACATCATAATTTCAAGGGACCTTGTACTTTGGACTCTTGAAACTTATGGAAGATTATTACTTCAATAACAACATCATAATTTTTAGGGACCTTTTACTATGAACTCTTGAAACTTGATACTTTGATATTAATATGATGATGATGATGATGTTACTGTCTCGTAAGGCCACTAAGGTCTATCCAACAAATAAAGAGAGTCAAGCTAAATATTGTGGTTTTTGTAAGTGAGGAGGTCTTGAAGAGTAGCTTAGTCATGAAATTGGGTAAAGTTATGTATTATGTTATTAAGGGTAGGACAAGTTAAAAGGAAACGATGCTCCTCCTAAACCTCCTTTAAATCACATTTTTTACAAATTCATTATTCCCAAGGTGTTTTGGGGTTAGTCCAATAACTCGTTTCACTATGGAGGTCATGAGTATGAGTCCTAATTTTGACAATATTTATTTTATTCTTCAAGCTCAAAATGTTGGAAAAATAATTTTGATCAACCAAACCAGGATTCATAAAATATTTGTAGTATTTCAATTTCCTCTTAATAATGATTTCTTTGTCATTCCAAGTCTTATCTTTAACCTTCATAAGGATGTAAGATTTCGTATTGTCTATGCTATTATTTTGATTGTCTACTTATTTGTTCCAATAGTTGAGTCAAGCCTCAAAATCTCTAGTCCAACCTCTTTTAAACATGTGGTCCATATTGCTCGTATTAGAAGAAATACAAAGGAGCCTATCTTTGCTAAACTTGAGCAATTTGTGCTTATGATCTAAATATTGAATCATGGCTTTAGGCTCCATGGAAGTGCATTGAGCTTCAACCAAGAGGATGGGGCAAGGCGTGTGGCATTTAATTTTGAAATTATATGTTATGAAACACTTTTGGATTTATTCAATTTTATTCCAAGTCTCAAGAGAGATGCCTATTACCACACAATCTAACACCTTAGTGCAAATCCCTCACAAGGCACAAGACTAGCGGAACATTGGAAGATGTCATCAATGTGACCCAGGCAAAAACTTCACTCTTTTTAGTGAAGGAGTAAATCCAACACAAGGGAGGCCTCCCTAGCAGCCTCCAAGAATCCCTAGGCAATACACTATCAACTCTAGGGCCTCCTGGCTACTTGATCTACCACCAATAAAATAATATAGATGAGGTAAGGAATAGGTGGTGAGTAAAGGCAATTTCTAGATTTGAAGAGGTGAGGATCTATGTCAATCTAGGAGGTTTTGTCAAATTAAGGCTCAAGAGGATCCCCAAACACTGCAGAAGAAGAAAAAGCTAAAAGCAGTTGTAAAACTTGAAAAAAAAGATATTAAATTACATCACCAACAACAATTAAATCAACCCTTTAACAAGTAATAAACCAATCAAACAAGAGGGCTAACCATGAATTAAATTAGGGATTTATTCATCAATAAAATCCTCAATTTAAGAGGCATATAATAGTCCTAAAACCATAGACATCTAGCCCCAGAAGGTTGTAATACTAAATCAACAATATATTTTAGGGTTTTAAAATGTTTATTAGGTCTACAACATGCATAAAAAGTCAAAATGTCTAAGTTCTTTATCGCTGAAAATGAATATTTGCTATTACAAAACCATAATCTAAACCCAAAACAATAAAATGAGAGTAAAATACAAAAAATAATGATTGACTATAGGGATAGTGACTAGTGCCTACTATATTTTTGGGCATATGGGGTCAATTAAGGACTCCTTTGGAGAGAAGTGAGTGGATCTAAGGTGATATCTAGAGGTTGTTCACTGCTAACCCTAGAAGATCCTCTTGGTATATAACTAGATCTTCAAAGACAATTCAAGAGAAGGTTCTTCACTAGTAACCTTCGAAGAGCTTTAATAAGAAGGGCTTGTTCAATAAAAATCCAAGAGAATGCTCAACCATCAATCAAAACCTTAGCAATGAATATACATGAAGTAGAAAAGCATCCACTCCAAAAAGTCACTCTCATTATACATCCATGACATTTTGCACGAGAGAAAAAGAATTAGTGGACAAATAGTGATGTATCCCCCCAAATAGCAATGATTTACAAATGAGAAGTGCTTCTCTATTTATATGAGAGACATAACACCCTTCTCATTACAATAATAATATTCTCCTAGTTTTTAGCCTAAAAGAATATAACATACCATTATCTCTTTACAAATCCTAGAGATATGGTCAAAAATACATAAAATATGGGATGGTTATGCCACCTACAGAACAATATCCATGATACATGAGTGAATGAGTTAAAAGACCCCAAAGATTCTCCCCAACTCATGTAAACTCTCCTCAAGTGCCAAGTAATCATCCTCAACATGTGGAACAACCTCCTAAAGGGTGGAATGACCTCCTAAATGGTGGAAGGCCCTCCTTAAAAGCCTCAACGACCTCCTCCAAAAGTGTACCACAAGTGGTAAAAAATCCATGATAATCTTCTTGCAATAGATTTAAAAAACACCATAAATGTGTCAAATTTTTCCCGAACTTCCATTATGACAACGTTTCATAAATTTCTTGGCCATTTTGCATCCAATGGTGTGTATCTAGCGTGATTCTAGGTATTTTGTCAAAATATAATTGCTCCTGAAGTTGGATACCCTCAAAATAGGTGATAACATCTCCTCAAGGTGTGCAACAACCTCTTAAAGAAGTGGGACAACCTCCATCAACAATACAAGTAGCCCCTCAATGTCCTCCAAAAGACCAGAGCATCAATCAAGTAGGTATCCATGTCAGATCCATCATCTGAGGAGGGGCTCATGTAGTCCAATGCACCATGAAGACCAGAGGCAAGGTACACAATTCAAACACAAAATATAAAGTAAGTCATGTCAATGCAAAAGTTGTTATATATATATCATTAAGTATCATATTCAAACTTCAGACTATCTTACAAAGTTATATGATTTTCCAAGTTTAGGTATGGGAGGGTCATTATTACCCCCTATTAGGTGTGTCAGTACCTAGAACAAGAAGCATGTCCCAAGGAACCCATCTAGGAGTATGTGCAATGGTATGTGGTATGGTTTGGGGTTTATTTCATGGGTGGATGTCATTGACATGCAAAACCATATATGTTAGTCATCCACATGAGCGCCTTTGTAGAGGGAGTGCTTAGGCAACGAGGTACAATTTCCTTGACACCGTGTCTTTCCAAACCTTTGTTTTCATTTTTATTTATTTATTCATTTTTTTTATTTTTTTTTTACTTTCATTTTCTAAGTCCTTTTTTTAGGTATGTATTCATTGCATAGGACTTAGGGTGATGGCCTCGTAGCGAGGGGGTAGAGTTCATGCTTCACTTTCTTTCTTAGTTCCTAGACTTTGTTTTTATTGTTTTTTTCTTTGCCTTGTATTTTGAATTAGGGATTTTTCTCTTTTTATATAATTTTTTTTATAAAGATGCATCATCCTCAAGCATTAAAGTCCCTTATTCTCATGGGATTATGAAGCATGGACCTTTTTGGAATACATGTAACAACCAACCCAATGGAAAGGACAATAGAGAAAGGACATATGGAATATACTATGTATGGTAAGGGGTATGGACACACCCTTGAGTAGTACAACTTTACCAAAGTGTGAAAACACTTGACTAGGAGATGGCGATGACCACCAAGGTGAAAAAATACAAAAAGTATAAATTCAAAGCATCATGTTTCATTAGCCAATTTAACCCATGATCACCATTTTCGTGCCCAAAACATTGACATTATCACTCAATGTGTGTAACACACCATGTCATCTTATGTGAGTGAGCTAAGCATATAAGGGAAGGAATCAGTGGGCAACTATTTGTGGAGAGTTTGGATTGTCACCATCGAAACTGTTGTTTATAATGTGGACCATGGAGAAAAATTCTCCTTTGGTTACCCCTAGAAGTGAGGGGTTAACACCTATCTCCAACAAGAGGACATGTGCCCATTGTAGAGTGCATTAGAACCTCAAAAACCTCTAGAGCTCCAAGACCTACACTCCATATCAAACCTAAAAAATCCCGCTACATTATAACATAAGACCACTATTAAAGATGAGCAGGAGGATACAATCCCCTTGGTAGATAAAAGGTAAAACATAGGCAATAAAATCATAAAATCTATTTCTTTTCCTTCTCTACACACACACACACACACATATATATTATAGACGATATCAAATCAAAATTGCAACTAGTTATGTATGCATATAATTAAATAATGAATGAAAGAAAGTAAATGATAAAATACAATCAAGAATGCATGAAAGGGAACACACAACATCACCTACAACTACCCTAAACCAAGGCTAACAAAATCAAGTCTTGGGTATAATCATACAACCAATGAAGCCACCCTATCATATTATCAAGGCCACAAGTTCTACCCTTGTGCTTAGTTATGAACCAAAACAAGGATATATAAAATACACAGTTATCATGAGATGGAACAATCATTACATATTGACCAAACATAGAATTCAACTCACAAGGGTGGGCAAGAGCAACAAATTCATGCTAAGATTGGCATGTGCATCCACGATCCTGCTCTATCCATATTTGGATGGGGTTGTAATATATCAATGTTGGCTCATCCTTACTCTAAGCAAGGCCTTCATGATGTAGCCCTTGAATCTTGTAAGGTTGATCCACATACTTCAATAAATGGCCACGTTGAATTCCCTCTATAATGTCACTCCCTAAGGCCTTGGATGGAATTAAAAGAGATCTGAAAAATACCTCATGGTTTCCCAACATGGATATGGATGAAATATGGCGTATAAATTCAAGACTTGAAAAAAAAATCTCCCAAAATGAGGGCTTGTTACACTTCTATATATGACTAGAAATTCTTGCAACAAGCCACCAATTGAAAACACTTTTGTTCCATAGATATTTCAACACCCAAAAGATACTTCCCAACCTGATCTTCAATGACATATTGAGAAAATGATAATGAAAAGGGTGGCTGGAAATTTGTGCTATGAAATACTTTCTACCTTGGGTGAATCAAAACCCCATAAGAGTGCTCTAACATTGACTTGGCACATGAATGTTCACCAAAATATTAACATAGGGGTGGTTGGAAATTTTCTTCACTCTTACCTTCATAAAATGACTCCAGTTGCTCAAACGAATATGTATAATACCTCATAGAATATGGCTAGAAATTGCGATGAGAAGACTGCAATAAATCAGCCCTAGGTAGATGGAACAAATTTGTGAACATGTCCTGTTCATTCTACCAAACATCTGAATCATTATTGTACATATATGGCTATTCCAAAGGCAACAATTTTGCACTCCTAACTCCAGATTCATCATAAATGGGATCCCCATCAAAATAGAAACAACTTGTATCCCATTTGTTCCATTAAATATGAAGAAAGTCATCAATATTTTCATTCGTATGATCATCACGTTCAACACAAACCCAAAATTGACAAATCCAAGGGTTTCTTTGAAAACTATTCACTTTCGGAATCATGAAAGGATGCATCACAGAAGTCAAAGACTTGGAAAGGACTACAACTTACCATACCCTTGTCTTTACGTGAAGGAGAGACTAGAGCTTGGATAACTTCATCTTCATTAAATGGAGGAGCAAATACCAATTTCTCATTATCACTAGGAGGAGTGCTTTCTCCAATAAGGTGTTCTTCATAGACTTTCTCTTCAACATGATGTGATTCATTTAAGTCTTCATCTTCAATGGATTCATGAGGTGGCTCTTGCTCTTCTTCAAAATTTTGATAACTTCCTTCATGAATCTCTTCTTTATGTCCTTGTTTTTCAATGAAGTCTCGAGGTGCTTGATATTCAAAGTTTTTGTCAAAATCTTCATGTATACAATGAGGAAGGTCTTCACCAACATGTTCTTCATGTGCTTGATGAGTTACCTCATCAATTTCTTCTCCATGCTCTTGTTCTTCTACATCTCCCCACTCCTCCTCTGCCGTGTCAATTTCCAACAGTTCCTTGGATAAAATAATGGCCTGATCATTGATCAATTGTTCCTGATGAGGGTTCATCTGCACTTTCTTATTGTCATGCTTCTTTTCTACAACAACACATAGTGAATTTACCGCCTCGTACTTTTCAATGAGCTCTTGGGCAAGAAAATCCATGGGGTTGCTTTGATAGGCTTGCAAAACGACATCAAATATTTTATTCTTTCAACACAAAGATTGAGCAATAAATCCCTATCATAGAAGTATTTGATTAGATGCTCACAAGACCCACTATCTTCTTCAAAAATAACTTCAAAAGGTTCAAAAACAACTTCTTCCTGTAAGGCTATCAATAGATCTTGAAAAGTGCTTTCATACTTCTAAAATCTGGGGGCCCATTGCTTGAAAAATTCTTCAAAGAAATTGTTAAGTTTTAATGTTGTTATTAAGTTATATCCAAAGTACATGAGAATTTAATACATCAACAACATATAGGGATCATTGCAAGAAACACAATCACAAGGTACACAACATTTAATCCTGGGAAACCCTCATGGGGAAGAAAACCCAACAAAAACTTCCTCAATATAGATAGACCAAAGACCGAACAAAAGATTCTCATCTACTCCTTTATTAGGAAGAGTAGCGCACCACTTAACCATGAAATACCAAGAGATAAACCAAAACCCTCCTTGATGTCACCCCCAGTTACAGTAGGTTCTCCTCCAAGACTTGCGCACTGCAGAGCTAGGTGTTGTGTGTGTGTCCAAATGAGGTGTTGGCCTCTCTTTTAAATAATGGTCTGGCTAGCCTATAATTAGGTCTGGGCTAACCTGTTACTTTAACCTATTAATTTACATTTAATTGTCAAGGCACAAAAGGGCCGACGTTTACAAAGGCACAATAGGGCCTAATTAATAAACATAATATAACAATATTATTCAACATTCCCTCTTAGGTAGAATATTCTTCGAAGTTACAATATTTCAACACTCCCCCTTAACAAGAAGGGTATTCTACTGACAACATAAATAAAAACTGGTTGGACTCAATACATCATCAAGAGGAGGATACATCGTCATTAACATTGGGAACGCTGTCTGTCATATGTATAGGTCATCGAAAGTTTTTCTCATCATCAACATCAGTAGAAACTGAACATCATCATCTTCTGCACCGCGGAGCTGGAGTAACATCATCATCAACAACAACATGAATTTGGAACATCAACATCATCAACAACATGAAGCTGGAACATCAACATCAACATCATCAACAACATGGAGTTGGAACATCAACATCAACAACACAAAGCTGGAACAACAATATAAAAAACAACATGAAGTTGGAACATCAACATCAACAACACGAAGATGGAACAACAACATCAATGGAAATAGAATGAGACAGGAGCATCAACAACAACAACAATAAAAACAATAACAGTGGGCACTCTGACAGACCATCTATCCAGAGCTTACAGGATCTATCCAGGGATAATCCCCTAGGATATAAATCCTAACGAGCTACCACACTACTGACCACAACAAGTATATGCATACATAGGGACTTTGATAGATTGTCCATCCGGACCTTACGGGATCTGTCCAGCAATGATCAATCCCCTAGGATATAAATTCCAACGAGCTACCCTATTGGTGGTCAGAATACCATAGTATCATCAACATCACTCCCCCTTTCGAGGGAAGTCCTTTCAGACTACACCAAGCTTGTCTTGGAAGTACTCAAACTTCACACGAGACAAAGGCTTAGTCAACACATCTTCTACCTTCTCATTTGTGCCAACATACTGGAGCTTCACAACTCCCTTATGTACCAAGTCACGAATGTAGTGGTATTGGATATCAATGTGCTTTGTCTTATCATGGAACACTGGGTTCTTTGACATATTTATGCAACTTTGGTTATCACAAAAGATCACTGTAGCATCCATCTCTAGGTCAAATAGACATGTAAACAACTTTCTAAGCCATATGGATTCACAACTGGCGGAGCATGCTGCAATGTACTCCACTTCTTTCGTACTGAGAGAAATATTGGATTGCTTCCTGCTTTGCCACGAAGTCATGGTTGACCCAAAACTGAAACAACATCCTAAAGTGATTTTTCTTTCTTAAGCACTTCCAGCCCAATCTTAATCAATATAGCCATACAATCTAAAGTCACAATCTCTAGTAAAACAAAGGCCATAGTCCAATGTACCCTTAAGGTATCTCATCACATGCTTTGCAGCTACAAGGTGAACATGTTTGGGCTCCACCAGATACTGACTCAAGGTGTTCACAACAAAGCATATATCTGGTCTGGTATTCGTCAGATACATCAACGAACCAATCATTTTATCAACAATAATCACGAGATTTTATTGAGTTTTTATCATAGGAACATTGTTGATCCTATC